>CM039679.1:325194492-325223579 GCA_022537955.1 Schmidtea mediterranea
CCCAACATATTTCAAATGACGTTTTATTTTGACAAATCCGGAAATTGGTTTTCCATCGAAAATTTATTTGTTTTATTTAGTGTTTTCTATCTTAATGGAATAAATTATACTTTTGGGGGGGCGAACTTTCGTTAATAAACCCTGTCATTATGAAGCCTCTTTATAATTTCTTAAAAAAAAATAAAAAAACAATGTCTGATGGATTATAATTGGTTGTTCTATTGCTATGGTTTACATCAACATGAGCATCATCGTATTTTAATATAGCCAAAATGCTATAGATAAAACGCAGGTCGTCTGTGTTTTTTACATTGACTGTGCAAGTTTTATTTATTAAGGATATGAGAGTTTGAATATGGCCAAGGCCGCTCATTTTTGAATGATTCGGTGATAAATGCCCACACGAAAAATGCACACAGACAGTATTGCTCACACGAAAAATCATCGCATAGAAAAAAGCACTACAATAAAATAAATAGAGAAAAATCAAGAATAATATTCAATCTAATAGTTAATCAATGTACGATAATAATAATAATAATAATAATAATAATAATAATAATAATTGCTATTAATTACTGTAGCAAAAATTCTTTTTACTTCATTAATAAAAGTAAGTAGATTTGCCTTTATTTTACTGTTTTGTTTTACTTTTTTTGTATTACCTAAATATTTATTATTTTCAAAAAATCAAATTCTCAAGAGTTGAGAATTCTTAAATAATAGAGAATATTCGAGAAATTGAGAAGTGAACATTTTTGTTCACAACTCGGTTTTGAAATAAATTATACTTAAGAATTTTTTAATTTGTAGGGCATTTTTCTTTATTTTTTTATGTGTGCATTTGTCTATGTGTGCATTTGTCTATGTGTGCATTTGTCTATGTGTGCATTTGTCTATGTGGGCATTTTTCTTGTGTGCATCTGTCTATGTGGGCATTTTTCTTGTGTGCATTTTTCGCGTGGGCAATAATACGATCACGTTTTTGAATATATAAATTATTACATTATTTAAATTATTAAATTATTTAAAAATTAAATTACTTAAGCCCCTTATAATTTCTTCAAAATATTTTGAAAACATTTATTTGAAAATAAAAAAACAAGGTCTGATGGATTATGATTGCTTGCTCTATTGCTATGGTTTACATCAACATGAGCATCATCGTATGTTAATATAGCCAAAATGCTATAGATAAAACGCAGGTCGTCTGTGTTTTTTACATTGACTGTGCAAGTTTTATTTATTAAGGATATGAGAGTTTGAATATGGCCAAGGCCGCTCATTTTTGAATATTTAAAATTAAAAAAATATTTTTTTCTTTTTTCAACTTCTTTAAACTTTTTTTTTCTTTTGTAACTAAAATTTCTCGATTTGAATTTAGATGATTTTAAATTAACCTTTTACTTTTTTAACTTTATTTCATATTTATATTTCCATATTTATAAATAATATAGTATTTACATGCATACAAATTAATCACTAATTAACATTTAGTCAAAATTAAAATAAATGAAAATAAGTTTTTCTCAACAAATGTGATTAAACAAAACTTTTGTCTAAATATTTTTTGATTAAAAGTTCTACTCGTAATTTTTATGTTTCCTCTCAATTCATTTTAATTTTTTCATAAATTTTTTAAATAAGATATTTAATTCTTAAATAAAATATTAAAAAATTGAAATTATTTTAATAAAGGAACGTACGTGATAAGGCCGCTATAATATCGCCCTAACGCTACAAGCCTTATACTGTACGTTTAGCAGGCTTGCCAGACCTCCCGGTTTTGTCGGGAGTCTCCCGATATATGAACCTTAACTCCCGATATTGAACAGTTTTAGATTTTGAATAGATTTTACCCATCTTGAAAGGATTTTCTTTTAAAAAAACCATAAAATTAAACGAAACTAAGAAAAATAGAGAAATTATATTTCTATCTTACTTATTGATCGCTATTTTTTATTATAGGGATTTGTGATTTCACCTTTTCCTTATGGATTGGTGTTACATTTAATTTCAAAATGACGTGCAATGAGTTTCAGGCATTCTTAAAAACAGAAAATGCACAAGGAATACTTAAAAAACCAGCAAATGCTGATAAATATTTATAAATAAAATTAATTGTTACTGTTTTTTTTACGTTAACAAAACTGAAGACTTATTTTTTTGTTATTTTTTCTAATATATTTTATTTATATTTTTCACAAAATATAATTGATTTTTTTTGTTTTTTATTCCCGACAGGCTTCCGATTTTCAGACCTCTCGATTTCGTCAGGAATTTCCCGATATGAATTTTCGAAAATCTGGCATCCCTGACGTTCAGGTACAAAAAATATTCAATACAAAATGTATTTGATAAAATATTATAACAAAAATTATTCGGTGAAATCTTATGTTGGGAGAATCTGACTTGCAAAGCATACAAAAATCGTAATAAATGAGTCTGTTGTGTAAATTTTTACTGTAATAAATATTAAAATAAATGATTTTATAAATTTTTTTAAAAATACAACACAAAACGTCGAAAATATGCCTTTTTAAAATTATCTTCACACTCATAAATTTAATTTTATATCAAATTCTTTTAAAACATAAATAAAAAAAGTTTCATTCAACTCATTTTTAAAGATTTAATTTACATCATAAGTTTTATAAAAGTTGCCAATAAACTATTATTAAAACACAAGATCATTTTAAATATCTTAACTAAAACTATTTGTCTATATATTTTTTTGTTTTATATTTAAAAAATATTTTTTCTTTTTTAAATTGTTTATTTACTCTATTTATTTTTAAAGATAAAAAATTAAGTTTACCACATAAAACAAATTGTACAAAACTTTTGACTATCAATCAATAAAGACATTGATGTTTTTGTGATATTCACGAGTTTTCGTCCAAACGTTTTCAAGTCGATATTGATTCAGATACATTCTACTTTTTGTTTCAATAAATTAAATAAATCCCAACACAAAATACTTTATCAAAATGAATCAAATTTTTACAATAATGTCAGCTATAAATTTTATTTATAAATTTCTAAATATAAATGCATTTTTTTTCTGTTTGCCTATTTTCTAATGCTTTTGATTTTTTTTCTCTTCTTCGACCAACTAGCAATATACGAACAGTGATCCTGGTTTTATAGTGTTTTCTCTCACGTAAAGTTTGGTAATATTTAATCAAATTAGGCCTACAACAAAATGATTACTTTATTGAAAATTTGTTGTCAGCCAACTAAATAACTTGGGTACCTCCAAAATCTCCGTAAAAATTTAATATTTTATTTGTAGGGGTTGTCGGTGAATTTAAATAGGATGTATTGTCAATCTGACTCCAAGCGTGCTTTAAACAACAGTAATGAACTCCAAACGATATAAACTTTATTGATTAATACACTTTATCTCCACTTTAAAATGACACAAAGAATTATCTATTACAGTCACCACTTGGTGCTTATTACGACCCTTCGGGAAGAATAGCACTTTTCGGATCAATTGGATTTCACAATCACCTGACTACTGCGGTGAGTTTCTGAGATTGGTAAATCTGATTTAGTTGCTTTGCTTTGACTTCACTTTATTTCCTTTTCACAATTTCGGCTTTGTCTCTTCACTTTTCTTTATTATTTTTTCGCTTAATTTCTGTTTCAAATTTCTCTTTTCCTTGATTTCAACTTCTAGTTTTCTCCAAATTTCTCTTTAATACCTTTATTTAATAATTTTATTCTTTTAATTCTTAGTTCAATTTTTCTCTAATCTCTTCTTTATATACTCCGTCATCCAATAATACTTACTGATGTCAAATAGAATTTCCAATATTTTTACCGCTAATTCCATTTAGGCCTCTATAATCACTGACAGCAGTCCAGATAAATAATGTTTTAGAGCTGCCCTTTCCTGGATTCTCAAACAACATTCCTTCCCTTATCTTGAAAGGGCTTTCGAGATAACGTGCAAATTTTGCTTTTGTTTTCCTAAATTTGCACTTGCTAATTATAAATGACCTTTTATTTAATTGTCTATTTTTATTGATTTTCTCTTATTCCCTTCTCGTTTTTCGACATTTCTTTTTCATTCCCTTTTCTATTAAGCTCCAGAACCACATCTTAATCACTTATCATTGTTTCCCCCAATCATTTTACATGTTTATTAATTATTTTATTCTATTATTTAGGTATCCTCAACATAGTTATCGATCACTTTAAAATCAATAGCAGGATTTTTTTTGAAATTTGCACTTAAAAAATCTTTTTTAAAATTATAAAAATCAACTTTGAGGGGGCTCTTGTAAACATAATTTTTGCGTTACGATTGGTTAGACTACGCGCGATATCCTCTGAGATTTTTGTAAAGTTTAATAATGCTAGAATTCGAACTGAAATTATAAACTACTTACAATAGTAATCAACGTGATAAACTGATGTTAAATGAAATATAATTTATGCGGGGAAAATAATTTACTACTGTAATTTGCTACTGACAATTGTAAGCAGTATAAAATTGGCAAAATTCAATAATAATCAATATAAAATAAACGAAGAAAGACAACATGCCAACGAAAGGAAACGAGAGCGGAAAAATTAATAAAAGCATCAAAATTATCAGCAGGAAATCCGCAATCCGAATAAATTGCCGAACGAAATGAGCCAAATTCGCAAACTGTTCCCTTTGCTGTTGGAATGAGATGGAAATGCTCGCGAAAGCTTGCTAATTGCTTCGTTCGTCCGACACGGATGCATCGAGAAACAGGGCAAGCCGAGAAACGGATGCTCGATTTGGATGAGATACTGGAAATATTCCACGTCGAATTTCATTCGAATCAAGAAAGCTCGAAATTCCTCCATTCCGAATCCGTTTCCTTTGTCATCCTCGGCTCTGATGTAGAGAACTGGCGCGCTGAATGATTCAGAATATCCAATGCGATATTCTATTTTGCACATTTCTGGTTCGCAATTGTCAGATTTATCTGACATCACTAAACAACATTTAGTGTAAATCTCGTATGATGATTTGCATTTGCTGTATTGAATCGAGTACCAAACTTTAGATCTGTCGACTTTTAGGTCTTCATATAGCTCAGACAGTTCTTTATAATATAAGTCGATATCCATGATTTCCAGATCAACTAGTAAATGATTTCCTAAAATGCAAAATCAAATTTTAAAAGTAATTAAAAGTAAGAAAGCTTTGTATAAAATAGTAAATGGAAAATAAAAAGGAACAAAAATTAACTTTAATTTTAATAAGTATAAATAATGCAATTATTATTATTTTAAAAATGCAACTTTAAATTTGTAATATTTAAACAGTTAAAAATGCAAAATTTTGGTAGTAAATTCATAAGTTAAATCTTAAATGTTTTCGAGTTAAAATTAGCATCAAATAATATTTTAAATTACAAAGTAAAATACTGATAAAATACATTGTTTGTAAATGTATAAAATCATTTTTATTCTTGGACCCAGACCAAAAACGTCGGGTAAATTTTAAAAAAAGAATTTTTACAAATAATTACAGTAAAAGAATTTTATTTAGCAAATATAAATTTAAGTGCGCTGGGTGTCTGGTGGGTAAAAATAAATATGATTTGTGACCACTTTCAAAAGTGTATGGTTAGTAGTTTCTATCCTTGACTCCTTTACATATGGTGGGTTTCTGGGTGTTGATTTCTTGAAACTATATGGTTGTTACCCAGACAACCCCATACAAATATCTTTAGCTTACCACTCGGCACCTGTTGCTAAGCAACGTTTCGAACTGTGTTAGAGTGGGTAGATTGTCCGCAAAACGTGAGCGCTATTGCTAATGCTAGAATTGACCGAACGATCCATGGGTCCAACAAGCTGCCGAACGAAGGCTTGTGCTCGATTTCGATTTTTAGGTCCCATTAATCTCCTATCTCCTTCAAATGTTAACCTATACTCTCATATCATTTATCTTTATGTTCATTCGTTTAGTCCTTTTTATCGTCGTCCGTATTGATGATTTTTCTATGGGCTGTAAACATTTTGTTGCGTTAAATATCCAGGCAGTATTTCTCTTACTCTTATCCCTATTATAACTATTATGTTCCATATTATTGATACTAGAACTATCATTGTTATTATTATATGTATTAATCTAATCCATTATCACTACTATTGATATTATTATTATTCTTATTTCTACCGTTACCATTATATTTATTATTATTGTTATTATTATTATTATTATTATTATTATTATTATTATTATTATTATTGGTGGGTTACAGGGTTTCAAATCTTGCTTATCCTTCTAGTTGCCCTCGTAACGCCATACAAAATGATTCTGATCCACTTGGCACCCGTTGCTAAGCAACGTTGGTAATGTGTTCAAGTGGTGGATTGTCCGCAAAAATTGAGTATTATCGCTAGTACTGTAATTGCTCGGACAACCCTCGGGTTCACGAGCTGTCGATAGAAGACCTGTGCTCACTTTTGATTCTTAGGTCCCATTATTCTCCTATCTCTTTCAAATGTTAACCTATACTCTCATATCATTCATTGTTATGTCTATTCTCATAGTCCTTCTTCTTGTTGCCCATGTCGAAGATTATTCTTTGATCTGTACACCCTTTGTTATGTGAAATACACCCACATTATATCTTTCACCCTTATCCCTATTGTAACTACAATGTTTCCTATTATCATTACTAGCATTATCATTGTTGCCATAATGTGTATTACCCTTATTAATTGTTACTACTAATACCTTTATTAATATTTTTATAACTATAACTACCATTATATTTATTGTTATTGTTACTATGAGTATTACTATTATTATTATTATCAATATTATTATTGCTATAATTGCCATTACCCTTATCATTATCGTTATATTTATTAAGGTTTTGTAGGGATCCTTCCTTATTCTTCAGCGTTAAATTTTTTATTGATATACAACATTAGCCGTAGTCCATCTATATTTTTCGGTTTTCGATAAAGTATTTTTGTAAATTCGAAAATTTTAGCAGCGTTCCGCCCTTATTTTACGGTTCATCCCTATTCTACAGTTTTCGACAAAGTATTTTCATTGACTCGGAAAATTTGAGCAGCGTCCCGCCCATATTTTCCGCCTCAACTCAAATTAATTTATTTAATTCTTATTTAAAAACATTATTTTTCATGATTTTGGTCGTTCGGATTAATCTTTTTCCGATGGCTATTCATTTTAACTGTTGCAACGATTTCGCAATTTTCCCCGCTACCCATTCCCTCTTTTTGTCCTTAAGATCTATTTATGTTCATTTCATAGTTAATGAGTGCCCACTGGACTACTCGGTGTTAGAGATTTTGAGCCGATTGTTGTTAAAAATTTATGTCAATTTTACAGAAAACGGATGGTGAAGGAGCAGCCAATAAACTACTCATTTACCCTCCAATTTCCCCTATGTACGGATAATATTGACGTTCCAACTCCTGCGTTCCGCACGCTAAGTCTTCACGGGTACATATCATTGGCGATTTTCCACGCACCTACATGCATCTGTACTATGTAGATTTTGCTTTCTTGCGTTATGTGTTGGCTGTGGGCCGGAAAATAACAAATAATATTTTACCATAGCATTTGGAATAAAAGTTTCGATGCACTAAGGCTGTAGATGTAAAATATTTATTCAGCATATTACATCGGCTACATACATTTGAAATTCATTGTATCCATTCCATAAAATTTACTTCGAAAATCCCATAAATTTAATTCGATAAATCATTCTGAAAAATCATCCATAAATTCAATTGAAAAATTACCCACAAATTTGATTCAAAAAATCATCCATAAATTCAATTGGAAAAACAAAATTATCCATAACTTCAATTTGCAAAACAAAAATCATTCATTAATTCGATCTGAAAAGTCATACATAAATTCAATTGAAAAATTACCCATCAATTCTCTTCGAAAAATCAACTAATAATATTGCACCAGTTGAGAGTGATCGTGTTCAGGCAAAACACTTACCCGTGTTAATTGCTTGAATGCACGGCTCTCAACCAGCTACACAACCAGCTACACAGTTCTATAATGAAATTTTTTCTCCGAAAAATAAGACTGACTATTTGTGAAAACACATCAGTATTTATACCTATTTTTCTCGCGTGTGAAATTTGATGCAGTAAAACAAAATTCGACCTTGTTATTTTCTAGTAAATTCTATTCGTTAATTTTATTATTTTTTTTTTTGATTTTTTTTTTTGATTTATTTTTATAATTTTTTTATTTAAGATTTTTATTGAATTATTACTAATTCAAATTTTCGATTTAAATTTCATTTTAATGAACTTTTATTAATTTTTTCAATTTCGTCGAATTTGTTGTGTTTTCTTGTTATATTTGTGTAGGTATCGTGCGAATCTTGGTGCATTTTGTTATTATTTTAATTTTATTTTTATGTTTTTGATTTTATATTTATTTATATTTTCTCAGATTTTAAAGTGTTTAATTGGTGTTATATATTGTATTTTAAGTTATCTTGGTGCTGGGTTTTCGTGCTGTATTACTGATGCATTTAAACAATTCTCAAGGCTATTAGTGTGCTGGCCCAACACTTATAATAAATATATCTTAAAAGCTCACAAAGCTGATCGTGAAAAAACTAATATCCACTAAAAAATGTCTCACACTTCACATCTTCATATCTTCACACCTTCACACTTCTGGGAATATCTTCAATCTTCAAATTCATCATTGCTTGAATCTTCTTTATTAAAATTTTTTATTGAGTAATGTCCATATCCATAATCCATCTTTTATCATTATAATTACCCAATGTTGTTTTTAAAGATTCCTCAAAATATATTTCATGACTTGTTGATCTAAGATTTCGAATTATTTCAACCTATTTTCCATATTTACCTTCAATACAATTTTTTTAATCACTACATTTTATTTTTTTACTTACAGATTTTTATTTTCTTCACCCTTAATCATTTTAATGCATATTGTTTTGATCTAATAACAACAACACTCAATATCTTTATATGTAAATAATTCTCCGAATTCATTTATTAAATTATTTAAGTTTTAATTTTTTTTTAATTTCTTCAAATAAATCTTGACAGTCATTCGAGGAATAGATAATTAAAAATAGACTTAAAATGAGGGGGGTGAGTCGGATAAAGAAGACCACCATGGTAGATGCGAACAAGGGATGCTAACGTATATAGTATGGTAAATGGAGGAGAAATTAGTATAGAGTATAGAATATTGGAGTGTTATTTATTTTTAGGAATCGATAGTCAAACAAAGCAATCCAAGTCAAGTGCAAAGCAAAGCAAAGGAGAAAATATTTCAGAACAAACGACAAAGCAAAGTGATAACAAAGAAACTTGAATAAACGAGCAGAAAAGAATTTGGAATAAACGTCAGAGTAGTTACAAGCAGATAAGCAACCAGAATTTCAAAGCAACCAAAGCAAGAAAAGAGAAACGATAAAATCAGTCAAGCAAACGAATAACCGTAAACATTGATAGCATCAGCAACCACACGAGAAGCAAAAGCCAAGAGAATAGAGAAAAAAGTTTATTAAAAGCGGAAGAGAAGAAAAAAGTTCGCAACGGTAGAAGTGTCAAAACCGGAGTATCAATTACAGCAGCAACAGGAACCGGCACAGATAGTGGATTAACCGACGTTGAATTCAACAGTAGCGAAGAAAACGAAATAAACGATATAGAAAACCGGTTGCCAATAATAGAATCAGAGAACGAGGAAGAGAGATTAAAAAACTTAAACATTAACTCAAACATGGCGAATTCCATAAATCCCAACACGACTTCGACTCCGGATCCAAACCTGATGATAAATAACAATAATGCAACAGTAGGAGAATTCAGAGAAAAGTTTAGAGGAGAACCGTTCGACGGTAGTCTCAACAAATTAGATACATTTATAAAGGAATTTGAAGTTTATAAAAATATCTGCCACTGGACAGATCAAAAAGTAAAAGAGCGGCTACCCTTGTATTTGAAAGGGAGCGCACAAGATGTATTCGTGGAAGAAGCAAGAGACGCAACAAAATTGACAACATGGACAGAGATTAAAGAGTTCCTAATAAAGATATTCGGGATAGAGAAAAAGGGGAATAGGAAGATATTAGACTTCCTACATCGAAAGCAAAGACGAGATGAATCAAATGCGGTATACGCCTGTGAATTAAAGAAATTGTGTAAAGAAGCCTTCGGAGAAGCAGATTTGCCCGAAGATAAAATGGTAGACGTCTTCATAAGAGGAATCAAAAGAGAAGACATACGAGCCAACCTTGAATGCTTGGCACCAGAAACATTAGATAAAGCAGTAGCAATCGCAAACAGATGTGAAGCCCATCTGGGACTGGGATATCAAGTGGCAGTCTTGGCCACAGAACCAACAACATCAGCAGTCAATGCCAACAATCAAAACAACAACACCAATCCAGCTATGAATCAATTCATTCCAAGAGCACAGCAGATGTTCAAGCCACCAGTAACGAGAAATCCGGAAGATAAAGGTAATAACCAAGTAAGTTATAATAATAATTCCAGGAACAATCCAAATGCAAATGAAAAATGCTCCACATGTCAAAGAATGGGACATCGGTCAGAAAATTGTTTCCGAAATTACAACTGCCAGATATGTGGTAAACGAGGGCATACTGAGAAAATATGTAGACAACCTAATAGCAAAGCATGTTACAATTGTGGACAACAAGGACACCTCGCAAGGCAATGTAACATAAGGAGAGAACCAAACCAATCAAAGCTAAACAACTCTATGGGAAACCCACAAATTAACGTGATGCAAGAAATAGATATGTTACGGGAAACATTACAACGAATGCCCATGGAATTAAAAGAGATGATGCAACAAATGCCCACCAATATACAACAACAACGAATCAACGTAATGAGAAGCAATGAAGAGATTCAAGAGCTGCGAACTAGAGAATATCAAGAGCAACAACAAGCCGAATGGCAAAGACTACAAACAGAGGAAGCCCAGGAAATCCAGCAAAGATGGGAGAATCGAAAACAAACCCCGAAGAGAATTAATATGATGAGAATGGAAATTCCAGATGAAATTCACACTGCGGAGCAGTGTGTTGAGAACGAAGGGGGAGGAAATATGATAACCGATAACGAGAAAACAATCGAATTGAATACGATGGAGAAAATAGAGGCCATCAAAGAATTTACAGAGGAGGAAAAACAGAGACGTCGACAACTAAAAGAAATGACAACTGAGAAATCAGACGAACCGGAAACCCAAGAGATTAAACAAGCAGAGATGATGATAACGGAGGATCAAAACAAGGAAACATTAGTGTACGAGATAGACGAACTCGAAAATGAAATTATGACACAAAAGATAGAGAGTACACTCGAGAAAATAAAGCAAGAAGAAGCTTTAGAACAAGAGGAGGATCAATTGAAAGAAAAAGAAGCAATCCTGAAACAAGAGAAAGCGGAACTAAGAAAGAAGGCACTAATATTAAAAATAGACGGAGCGCTGAAACATTTAGAACAAGAACAAGCACTAGATCAAAAAATAGAAGTGATGGCAAAGAAAGTGCTATCACAAGAAATGAAAGAGCCAGAATTAAAACTGCAAAAAGATGAGCAGGAAGCATCAACGTCACAGGAAAAAGAAAGGATATCAGAACCAATAATAACAAAAAATCGAATCCAGAGGATACTGCTACAAAAAATAGAAACAAGAATCAGAAAAGAAAAGCCCACGTGGAGTGAAGCTCAAATCGAGAATAGAATAAAGGAGATATGGTTCCAAACGAAAGGGCCAACAAAGATAATGAAAGAGGAGGAACAACCACACATTAATATGCTGAGACAAATACCAGATGATCAAACAGACGAAGATGAAAGTGAAATAAGCAGTCTGGGTGGAGAAATATTTCAGTCATGCGAGGAAAATAAACCGAATAAAGATGAATCAAAATCCGAATTAGAGGAAATGGAAACGAGTGTACCAAGAGAAGATGAAACCGAGATATTAAAAGAAATTAACGAGATTGTAGAAGAAGTAGATCGAAATCAAATGTTCCTAAACCTCAGAGATACAACCGCATACAGCAGAATAATGAAATTAATTGCGAAAGGATATCAACAAGATAATGGTACATTTACGGCATCATGGAAAGATATGATAAGAAAATACCAAGAGAATCTGAAAGAATATGATAGAGAAGAGTATCAGGTAATTATTGATTTTCCAGAGATACCGAGACAGATAATAGCCACAAGAGGCGAAAGCACAAACGAGTTGTATGATTGGGTAGTGAAAAAGCTAGGACCCAGTTATAAAAATAAACCTTTATATTATCAAGGAAGGAAAATAAAGCGAGACAAACACCTCGCGGATGCTCTAATATGGCCAAACGGAATAAATGTGGTAACGTTGAACAAGAATGAAAATGAAGAAACGACAGCAGAAATATGGCAGAAAATTCAAATATTGTATAACAAAGAAATAAAACCCGGATTAGGAAAAGAGAGACAAAAGATAATGAGGCAAAACCAGATAAAAATGACAGAACAAGCAATAGACCAGGCTAGAAAATATATTAACCGATTATCGTTAACTAGGCCGATTTCAATGAAAATGTTCGTAGAAGCTGTACGAGACACAGATATCATGAGATTCAATAACGAGAGAACAGATGAGTTGATAGCCAAATATGGAGAGCACCAAAGAGATATGAGAGGAGATGAACCAATAAAGATAAAAATAAAATTACCAAATGACGAAATAAAAGAAATACTAGTAGATCCCGATTGTCAAATGCACGAACTATACCGACGGATAAACCGAGAAATCATACAACCAATAATCGAAAGTAGTGATGACGGTATGGTAGAGGATGTGGCGATAATGTACCACAAACGGCAAATAAGTCCGCGAGAACGAACCCCGATATACGAATTAGGTATATGGGAAGACGGACAAACCATTAATATCATAGCCATGGATGAACCAGAGAGAAAAAATACAACAAAAAGGGAACAACAGATCCAAGAATTTCAAGAGGAAATGAAAAGAAAGATGGACCAAATACTAACCATCTACCAGTTATGGAGACAAGATGCGAAATTAAGCACAAAATTGCAACCTATAGACGACTCGAGATGCCGATCAACACCATGGAAAAAGGTGTATGATGAAAAGACAAAGGAGTGGAAATGGGAAACGGAGAGAACCGAACCCAAGTGGAGAAAATACGTACCAGGAGAAGCGCCGGAAGACGCAGCTAACGAAAAAACCTTGGAATTATACGAAGATGAACCATATGAAAATCTACCAGAGGAAATGATAAACGAAATGGAATGGCAACCAGAGGAAGACGAGGAAATAAACGATAGAGCTCGACTAGCCCCATACACATGGAAAATAGGTGGATGGGCTGAGAAAGTAAAATCGGCTGAGGAAGAGAAAATCATCGGTATCACAAGTCATCAATTCTATACAGAAATCGGAGGATATCGGATGAAATTGAGAGTATACCCAAACGGAGATGGGGTAGGAAAAGGAAAATATCTATCAGTGTATTTTCTGTTAGCAAGAGGCAGATATGACGGAAAGTTAGAGTGGTAATTTAATCGAAAGGTCACAATTTCAATCGCTAAACCCGGAAAGTGGGAAGAGCGACACAGCGAAAAATTGGGAGTAGATCCAAGATCAATGATAAGTCAGAAGCCAAAATCCACTGAAAATGTCGCAGGAGGAGTACCACAATTTCTATTGAAAAAATACGTAACACCCCAATTCGTAAAAGATGATACGATATACATTACAATCGAAGTAGAAACAGAACGGGAAATGAAAATACGAATTCAACAAGAACAAGCGAGACCGCGAATCAACGTACTCGAAAAACTAATTCCAGGAATAAAATATTTGCCCACAGATATAGACGATCCTGTGGAGGAAGGATTAACACGATTAACAGAAACGCAAAAGTGTAGAGAGTTAGCAGCGATATTGAGAACCGGAGCAAAAAATCAAAGACGAACTGTAACAGATTTAGCAAAATGGATAATCGATTCTTGTAGCAGAGTGGAGAATCTGCGAAATATTGTAAAGGAAATAGAGGAGTATCGGAGAATGTATGCGTGGTACCCAGAGCAATTCCGAGAAATCATCCGAAAATGGAAACATACCGAATGGGCAGCCGAAACGATAGAGAAGTATAGTTTAAAAATTATGACGCCAGATTTCGAACCAATTGAAAGAGAATTTTATATCACTGCCAAAGTGAGTGAAGTGAAAAAGAGAATACCATATGAATTGCCATTTCATTTACAATACGAAGGACGATCATTAGACGACGATCTCGAAATCGGAGTTACGCAAATGCAACTGGGATTAATAAATATATTAACAGTAGCAAAGATCGCGGGTAGAGAACTCAACAAAAGAGAAATCAGAACGAAAACGCCAATAGGACGACAAGAGAGTCTAAATACGCCAGAAGTTCCACCTGCAGCAGATGAAGTAATCGTCATCACAACAGGAGATGAAGAGATACTGAATGATCTAAATGATATTGTGGACGAAGAAACAACCAGGAGAATACCGGAATCAAGAGATTTGTTCATGACAGAAAATGAAAACGATCTGATAACAGATGAACCAGACGAGCTAGTATGTGGTCAAAGACAACCAGTCGAAATCATAGAGCCAGATACCGAAGAAGAAAATAAAAGGAAAGAAAGAAGACGCCGAAGCTCGACAGGAGACGAATGGGATAACTGGATAAATGAACGAGGAGCTACAACATCCAAAGAAACGGCAGACGAACAACCCAAACGAAAAGAAACAGGTACAGCAATGGAAAAGAAACCCAGAGGACGACCAAAAATTGATAAACCAGCTCCAGAAAGGAAAACTAAAGAACAAATGCAGATGGATCAATTGACAACGAAATTAAACAAGCTTAGCCAAGTAACGAAGCAGTTACAGGGAAAACTGAAAGGTCAAGAACAAGGAGCAAAGTGGATCAATAGATTAATAACTGATATGCTTGGATTAGCAAATCCAGAGATAAAGAGAAATTTAAAACTTAATAATATCGGAACAGAATCGAAACAGCTTTGGGCAGCAATAAAGCCAATAATAAATAAAATCATGGACAATAAAGTACGAACCACAACCAAAGATTCAGAGGAATTGCTGTTGATAATAAATCACTTAACGAAACGATCCGATGACCCAAATAGATATTTGATAGGAATGGCCTATCTGATGTACAATACGATAGCGATATACAGAAAACGAACTCCAAGATACAACCCAAACGGATATGAATTCGCAATAACAGACATTATCAGGAAGGTAATTGAACCATTCATCCTGACTCAAGGAGGATGGCAAGCTTTTATAAATCTGGTAAGTAAAGAGGATCAAACTGAGATGATGCAAACAAAGTTGAAAGAATTATTAACGGAATTCGAAACAACGATTAATGCAAGCGATCCAAAAACAGCCAGAAAAGGAATGAATGCGATAATTACTACAATACTCATATGGATGATGTGCGTAAAGGGAGTAGAACCGTTTGTAGTATATGATTGTGATAATATAAAGATTGGTGATAAATACTCACTAAAAGAAACGGAAGAGTGCAAAGCTGCAAACCCCGGTAAACTACAGACAACGGCAACAGCAGTATCGTATAATGTAAATCAAGAAGTAGACTTCATTAAAACGGAAATAAAAGAATGCTCAGTAACAAGGAAAATTGTAGCATTTCATTGCGGACATCACTCACACTCAACAATTATAGAAGCGGGAACGGAAACAACAGTAGTATCAGTAACGCGGAGCGAATGTGAAGAAGGATTCACGACAGGACGCATCTCAATAGCTGGACGAGTGAATGTAGCAGCCGAGGAAGGAAAGATAAAGACTACCCGAGTATACGCTGCGGGAAGAATAACGGCTGGAGACGGAACGTGTCAAGGAGGAGAATACACTCTATTAAATCAATTGGTCAAAGGAGTAGTAGTGATTGAAAGCTATCAAGTAAAGTTGGAGAAATATCAAGGATATTTTGATCCAGACACGCAAGCAATGAAGAAGTACCCTCAATGTCTAGCAACAGATAGATCATGTAATACGGGAATGTCAACGATCGTATACCACGCCGATACCAGAACTTGTAGACTCACCTTATTGAAAAGTGCAATATTTGATGAAGTGCAAGGACAAGTGCACAGAGAAACCGAAACTAACACGCAAAAAAGTGCATTAGATGAATTACGGAGAACCGGAAGAATCGGAAAACCAACGATAACCACAACTATCGGATCAGAAGTCACGCCAACGGTAGTAATATCAACCGATACCACAATCGGAATGAGATTTATAAAAGGGCGAATGGTGAGTAAATGTGACGAAATGGTGGCTAGTACAAATTATAAAGGAATATTCTTATCACGAACAGCAATACCAAACGCAAAAGCGCAAATAGACCCCAAAGATGTGAAACTATATCTCTATATAAATAACAAGATGGATTTCTTATACCACAAAGGATTGGCATCAACAGAGAAAATATACTACGATTTAGTTAAAAATGACTGTATCTTGAACAGAGAAATATTAAAAACAAAGTTAGCAATGGCAATCACAAATCCGGATAACGCAATTCCATTACTACCACTCCAGGAAGGATATTTTGGGAGAATCGTTGGAGAAGTTATGTACACATACAAATGTGAAAAGACAATTGCAAAATTGCCAGAGAATTCAACAATTCCAAGAGATAAATGTATAAATGAATTAGAAATAATGCATAAAGGAAAAATCAGATTCGCTCAGCCAGTGACAAGGATGATAAATCCAGAGAAATTCGTACCTAATATGTTCAGTTGTAGTAATGTATATGGACCATTATTCGAAATAAGAGATGGAAGTTGGTTACAATTTCCAACTCGAGTAATCGTAGCACCGCCAAAAATATTTGGATTAACAGAATTGGCCAGTGAAGCAGAATTCAAACCAGTTGATATATCACAGAGTGGGATATACCAAAACAAAAGATCTGGAACGAGCCAGAGAGCATTTATTATTCCCAGCACAAAGGCAAGCCATACTATCTAATATTGTGACGATAACGGGAGGTAACAACTATGGGGAGAAACCCAACTACGAACTGTTACTATCACCAGACCATTTTCAACATGCAACAGCAAATATGATGAAAGCCATGTGGGGGAAGATTCTTAATCTTCGGACAAATGATGGCAGGAATTTTAGGAATAATCCTTATCATTCAAATTGTAAGAGTAATCATAACACAAATGTTAGCATGTTTCGATATCTACAAAAGAGAAAGGAAAATTAACTGGAAAATGGCAATTGGATTCTTACCGTTCTTAGCAAAGACAATGGTATTACATGGACACTCAAAGGACATCCACAAGATAAAGAGATTAGTAGGAATTCTAACAAAAATGAACGGTACCGATGAAGAAGTCGGACGAAAATTTAAAGCGATAATGAGATTAGAAGCCGAGAAAACCAGAATGAAGCGACAAAAAACGAGCAACTGGAGACGATGGATGAACTTCAAAGATGACAGCAGCGATAACAGCGACAATGACGAAAACCAAGGAGGAACACAGATGCTAACTCAAGAACAACTCAAACAATGGGAAAATCGAAAGACAAGACATAGTGGACATTATAATCATCCACCACCAGTATACGAATGTCTAAAGAAAGCAGCATCATCAGTAGAGAGAAACATGCCAGTAGAAAGACACGTAGCAATACCAAGATCAACAACATTACGAAATATTTATCCAGTACCATACGAACCAAATTGGGGCAGACTTAGTACCAAGAACCAGCCAAAGATCAAGAAGTGTGGATCAGGATCCAGAAACTCGAACTATAGCTATGTTACAAACGTTAGCTGGACCAACATTAACGGTACCCATAGAAATAAATGGGGTAGAAATAAAAGCAATGATTGATACGGGAGCAAACATCTCAGCAATAAATATGGATAAAATACCCGGAAGATTGTGGCCATGTATAGAAGAAGCTAACATGGATGTAATAACTTGCAGTAAGGAATCGGTAGCAGTCATTGGAAAAATCTGGTCGATAATAGAATACAAAAACGTAAAAATCAATACGTATTTAGCAGTTATCAGGAGATTGAGTGCAGATTGTATAATTGGAACAGATCTCATGCCAGAATTACTAAAAGAGATAATAATAGATCTAGGATCAATGGAGCTGAGAGATAAAACCGGACGAATATGTATGCTGAAATCAGAAGTGAGATGCTCAGAGAAAATAGTAGTGCCAGGGCGCACACAAATGATTTGTTACGTAAAAGTGAACGAGGAAACTAGAGGTGAAATGATTTTCGAACCTAATCAAAAATTCGAGAAAAAGAAAGAACTGCCATTAGCCAGAGAGATAGTGTACGTAAACGATAACAGTGAAATTCCAATCAACATTACAAATTTGACGAGGAAGATAAAGTTATCTATGAAAACGAAAGATTGGGAAAACTAACACCGATGATGGATATCGAACTTCCAATAGCAAAAACTGAAGGAACTGAGGAAGAATTATGGACAATCGACAGCCAGCTACTAAACGAAAACGAGAAAGAACAACTACAAAAACTGCTAATGGAATTTAAGGATATATTTGCAGCATCTGACTTAGATCTCGGTACAAGCGACGTAACGCAACACACGATACCACTAACAGATGACACCCCAATAACACTACGGCCATATCGACTGGCAGAAGCTCAGAAATCTGTAGCAGAAAAAGAAGTTCAAAAGATGTTAGACGCAGGAGTAATCGAACCAAGTTGTTCGCCATGGCAATTCCCAGTAGTCATGGTAAAGAAAAAAGACGGAACACAACGGTTCTGTATAGATTATCGACGACTCAACGCGGTAACGAAACGGGATACATACCCGCTACCAGATATAAATGAGATGTTACAAACACTACACGGAGCAGCTTATTTTACATCGCTAGATTTAAAAAGTGGTTATTGGCAGATAAAAGTCAAAGAGGAGGACAGAGAGAAAACTGCCTTTACAATTGGAAAAGATTTATACCAATTCAAGAAAATGCCTTTTGGACTAACCAACGCACCAGCTTCATTTCAGAGATGTATGAACTTTGTAACTCACGGCATTAAACAATGTATGGTATATATTGATGATTTATTAATTTATTCTAGCACCTTCGAGCAACATTTAAAAGATATCCGTAATGTATTCGTTCGACTGAGACAATGGAAATTAAAATTGAAACCATCAAAATGTGATTGGGCAAAGGAAAAAGTCACCTTCTTAGGACATATTGTATCAGCAAAAGGCAAAGAACCAGATCCAAGAAACATCGAAAAGATAAAGAATTGCCCAGCACCAAAGACAGTCACACAAGTGCAAGAATTCTTAGGCTTATGTGGATATTATCGAAAGTTCATCAAGAATTATGCAACCATCGCAAAACCCATACAGGAATTAACCAAGAAAGATACCCCGTTTATATGGGGAGAGGAACAACAAACAGCCTTTGAAACACTCAGAGATAAACTGATATCAGCACCAATACTCGTACACCCAGATTTCAAGAAACCGTTTTTGTTAGCAACAGACGCAAGTGGATATGCATCTGGAGCAGTCCTAGGACAATGGGATGACGAGAAAAGAGAACGAGTAATTGGATATTATAGTCGAACATTCAAGAAACATGAAAAGAATTACTCTGTGACTGAAAGAGAGGCATTAGCAATAATCCAAGCTATTAAACACTTCAAATATTTATTATGGGGTCACGAGATATATATCACTACAGATCACCAACCATTGGTATGGTTAGGCCAACACAAGGAGGCCTCTAGCAGATTAATGAGATGGGCGATGCAGTTGCAAGAATACTCGCCGTATATAAAATTCAAATCAGGAAAAGCCAACGCTAACGCAGACTGTATGTCAAGATTTGTATTTGAGGAACTGATGGATCAGGATGTAAGACGCATATGCATGATCATCGCAGAGGATATAGATTTCACAAAACTGAAAAATGAACAAAAGGAAGACGAGGAATTAAAAACAATAATCGAATTCATGGAAACTAACGATATGAAAATCTTTGACAACAACAGTAAACTAAGAGAGCATATGGAGAAACACAGACATCGATATACCCTAGAGAAAGGATGGCTATTGTTAATGGATGGTGAGAAACGACTTTTGTGTTTACCAGAAAGTAGACGAAAAGAAGTATTGATGCAATACCACGATGGAAAACTTGGAGGACACATGTCAGCTAAAAAGACGGAAGCAAGACTGCGTCAAAAATATTATTGGCCAAATATCGGAGAGGACGTAAAAGGATGGATAAAGAATTGCCTAATATGTGCAACGAGGAAAAGCACAGGAAGTAAATTGAAAGCACCATTAAAGCCAATGCCAATTCCACCAGAACCCATGACAATGATTGCAATGGATGTAGTAGGACCATTACCAGAAACCAACGACGGAAATATCTATATATTAGTAGTGACAGATTATTTATCAAAATTCCCGGAAGCATTCGCAATACCAGACCAAAAAGCCAGAACAATAGCGAGAATCCTAGTAGAGGAAATATGCTGTAGATACGGAACACCCAAACAGATCCTGACGGATCAAGGAACCAACTTTATGAGCGAAATAATAGAGGAAGTAACGAACTACTTCAGAATTGCGAAGTTGAGAACATCACCGTACCACCCGCAAACAAATGGTCAAACCGAACGATTTAACGGCATATTAATAGAAATGATGTCGAATTATGTAAGCAGACACCAAAAAGATTGGGATAGATATATAAACCTATGCCTTATGGCTTATAGAATGTCAATACATTCAGCAACAAAAATGAGTCCATTCAAACTAATGTACGGCAGAGAATGTAACATGCCGATAGACTTAGAATATCAACCACCAATATCACAGTATATGGAAATTGATGATTATGTAACAGGATTCAAAGAGCGAATGCAAGAGATCTGGAAAACAGCAGGTATGAATATTAGATTTAATCAAGAAAGTTATAAAGAATTGCACGATAAAAAGCGAGACGTACGTGAGCATAATTTTCAGTTGGAGACTGGGTAATAATCGCAACGCCAGAAATTATCCCAGGAGTAGCCAGAAAATTACAAAGATGTGGTAAAGGACCTTATGAGATAATGTATGTAAACGAGAACAATGCTCGAGTTAAATTGGTCAATAACCCACTCACTAGACCTATTTACGTGAACGTGAGTAGATGTAAAGCGATACAGAGAACAATAACAAGAGAACCAGAAAATCGAGGTATGCAAACTAGATCACAAACTCAACAGCTAAGTATAAACGGATTAACGATGAGTCGGAAAATAGAAGCAACATCAAATAACACCGTAGAAGAACCAAAACCGGATGAATCAAAAATAACTCTGAACGCAACTCAAGATAATGTAGACAAAATGGATATAATAGTGAAAGCCATCAGAGAGATAATGCCAGAATGGGTCGAAGGGAAAGGATGGATGAGAATAGTAAACAAAGCGGGAAAAATTGCAATGGATTATGCTAAAGGAGCTAGAAGTCCACCAGAAATGGACCGTATCAAAGAAAGTATACCCATGATCTTCACCATGGCAGATGTAGAAGGAAACGTACCTTTACATATCGCAGTTCAACATAAAAACACCCAAAGGACAATAGATATAATCCAACTTATGCAGAAATGCGGACACACCTCAAATATACCAAACGAAGAGGGACAAACACCATTAATGTTCGCAGTTGCAGCAGATGCTTCTACAACAGTTCTGAGAGAACTACTAAAAACAGGATCATCGTTTAAAGAGAAAGATAATGGAGAAAATAAATGTACTACATTATTGCACTAAATCGAGACAAGCAAGTAGCAATAAAATATAACCAGTAATGGCGACAGTGAGAGCAAAAAAGAAAATGATGGTAAAACAATCCAACACATTAGGAAGCTATTCGACGCCAAACAAGACGACAGCAGCAGCCAACGTCTGATGAAATGGACCTACGAAGTCATCAATAAAGTATTCAATGTAAACTATTATGGGGTAAGAAACAGAAACGTCCTATTAAAGAAACAATATATGCTCACTATCCATATCCCAAAAACAATAAAAAAGCAATGTTGAAATGGGAAGACTAAAAATTCACCAATCATTCAAAAGAAGCAATAGCGAAGTCGGAGATAGAAAAGGAACAACTATTTAATGATAATACACAGACTGGCATCGCGAAAGCCAAATAAGAATTTCAAGCGAGCAAACAAGAGATAAAAGAATGGATGATATAAAAGTCAGGAATAAAAAAGCATACGAGAAAATTAATTGAAACAGATAAATGTCGGAGGGACGAACATTTTAAGGAAACCCCGGATGGAAATAATAATGGGAAGGAGGGTGACGACAGCAGCCAGAGACCAAGATGATCAAGATACCAATACCAAACGCTAGAGAAAGAAAATAAATCCGCAACAACAAGAGAAAAAGATGCATCCAACGAGGAACGTCAAGAAACGGGAGCAACAGCAATAACGAGGGAAAAAACGAAACAAGGGATGATGTTACTACAACAAGGAAAAAATCAAAACGACCGACCCTGCTACAAAAATAATGATATTAATCACGTCCCATTCAAGTTAACGGAAGCCGACGAAAAAACATTCACAAAGGAAATAAAAATCTTCAGAATACGAACAAAAATGAGAGAAAGGAAGCGCAAGCAAAGGAATTATGCTTACAACTGACAATGTAATACAAGCATAAGTTGTCCAATTCGACCTCAATAGAAACACCAGGAAAGATGGAAATACGCATCGGAAAAACTCATCATCATGTCAAACCAAACTCAAAGATGTATGTAGAGATGCTGCAGAAAGATAGAAACGTAAAAATCCAAGTAAAGCCAGGCGGATAGGCAAATTGCGAATAATAAACGAGAATTAGAGAAAACAATAACAAGTATGTAGACCAAAATAAAATTATCGAGTGTTGGAAAATGAATTGAAAGCAGGAAAGAAGATGTGAATGGGATAGCCTAGAAGGAAATGCGGAATATATAATATGGGGCCAACAACGATATAATAATAACATCGACATTAGCCAAAAACCCTGCGGAAAAAATCACAACACCAAAAGAAGAGCCATACAAAGTCGAAGTACGAGAAAAAATAAAGAAATTAATAATAAAAGTAGAATCAGACTCAAGAGCCGGAGAAGAGATAATAGTTTGGAAAAAATGGGCAAGAGAAAACCCGATCACAAAGGTCTGTGTATTCGAAACTTAAAAAGAACGGAACGATAAATGAAAGAATCAAAGTCAATCAAAATGAGATTATCAAAAATCAAAAGTACCGTATCCCAACTAAAAGCAAAACGCGGAAAGTAGTATAGTACCACGTTCAGAGAGGAAGAGCATGATACTGGGAAATCAATAACAAGAAAACTTACCTAGAATCAACTACGACAAAGCACCCAGAAAAGGAAACAAGAGAGAACCGTATCAACGACAGATCAGAGAAAGTAAAGCTAGTAATAATAACGCATAGAATCGAATGCTCGGCAAATGATAAGAAATAGTAATTGAGAACCACAGGTGAAAGAACCTATCACAAAAATCTGCGTATACGAACCTAAAAGAAGCGAAACCAGTTAAACAAAAGAATACAATTGTAAACAAGCAAAACGAGGGGGGTAACGATCGGAAAGTATCGCATTACCGACAAAAAGAAAACTCGGAAATAGTAATAAATATCAAAAAGAAAGGGAACTCATGAGCATTGAGAACGATAACAAGGGGAAACCACTCAAGTCACAATGCGACAGGATTCAACCTATAATAAAACAATTTAGAGAAAACCAAGAAACGAAAATTGGGAAAAAAAAATGCCCTGGATGACAGCCAGCCTTTCAATTCGACGAAGCATTACAACTCCAAATAAGCACTTAAAAATGTGCAACCAAAAGAAGAATAATGAGACAACCAATGCCAAGGGAAAGCACAATCCATGCCAGCCCTAATGAAAAGATTACGATGATAAAATGATTTGGATAAAACAACAGCATAATAAGCCAGCCGTAGTAATGCTGATAATAATCCAAACTGGTGCAAGAACTACCAAATGCAAGAAAGAAGCCAGCGAATGAGAAGAACTGCCATCAGTAGAAAAGATTCAATTACATAATCGATCTAGGACAATATGTAGCAGGAAAAGAACCAAGAATATGAAATCATAGGAAACTCTAGTACAAGCGCGACCTCTGTGTTAAAAGAACCGCCCATTATCGAAGCACAAAAATGGTCAAAGATTCTGACGTATTCAGATAATGAATGAGAAATATGGGGAATACGAACAATTGCGATATAAGAGTCCCGGGAGCACGCATGGTTGTAAAAACGAAAAAGAGACATTGTTAAATAAAAGTGCTAAATTAGTATAATAGTAGTCAATAGTATGTATATTTATAATAAATATTGTACAAAATGTGTCAGAAATAGTTAAGCAAACAGAAATGAATACCGCTATGAAATTAACGATGTGTTATAATCAACAGATGAATCCGAATAATGCAAATTCAACAAATCAAGTTTAGAATTACCGACCATTCGTAGAAAGGAATTCAACAACCCATGCGAGCTGCCAATGTACCTTAGAGCATTGCAGAATTGGAATCAGGGAATATACTCTAAGAATCCAGGAAATTGCAGGCAACATGGAGACGCCAATGCGAATTAATGGATACTGTAATCAACAAAACAATGCGCAAATCTCAGTGGACCAAATACTTCATCGAGTTATTAACGGAAAGTGTGAACAGAGGTCTCACCCAACAAGCCATAAGACTAGAAGAGCAACAGAGAAGCTATATTACCATCAGAGAATAAACCGAAACAATTAGCAGATCAAAGTTAGATGGCAAGCTGACGAAAAATTTAGAAGATACGTAACAATCAACAGCACAGTTAGATCAGCAAGTTGGGTGGAATGGATTAGCATCGATGCCAGAATTCACCCCAGAACCGGGATTCAACAGTAGAGATCAAAAATTAAAGCGTACGTGTTAAATATGCAAAAATAAAACGACAGAAGTAAAGGCAACGATCGAATAATCAGAAATTTGTAGATATGCCAGACAATCATCGATATAAAATTGGAAGTAGAGAAGCAGACAAGGACGTTGTAAAGGGAAAAAGAAAGTTGTAAGAATAAATGTAAAAAAAAAAAAAAAAATCAAAATCAAAATCAAAATCAAAAATTACAAATAACCAGAAAAACAGAAAAAAACAAAAATTGCAAAAAATAATGACGATATTTAGATGGGCAAGCGCGAATCAGCGAAGGGGACACGGTACAGAATGAGAAAGGACCAGATTCGATTTCATGGACGAATATTGGGAAAAAAACCAGAAGAGGAAGAGAAAAGTTAATACCACTTGCAGCAGCAATTATAACTATAAAGACTTCGACGGAATAAGACGCGCCAACGCGAATCATAAAAGCGATACTACTCCAAATGAGAGTGAGAGACGAGGAAGCTGGGAAAGAGGAACAAAGATATGTGACGTTTAAGGATAAATAAAGTATTTAACGACCAGCAAAGCCAAAGAAATGGCTGGCAGAAGGAATTTTATTTACGGGGAACACCAGAACTACCAGACGACAGTAACATGCATCTATTGTAAAGAAAACTCGCCAAAAATGGGAAAAGAGAGGACAGCAACAACGAGAAACACCTGGAAATTTTCAACCTGTCCATTTTAGAATTAATAGTGATGTAAGAAACCAAGCGACGAACAGACTAGAAGGGACTTCGACAGTCGGAAGTAGACCAAGATGAAAAAGGAGGCGAGAAAAATAACATAATAAAGCGGGTTTCCGAAGATCCAGCAGAACCTAAAATGGGAAAAGAGACTATAAAATAGAACATTCAAGGAGAGAATTAAAACGTTTCAAAGGAAATCAAGAGCAGCAGAATTTGCGAGTCGAAAGGATATTTTCCAAAACAGCCAGAGGAATAATGGCGAAGATGCAAAAGAATCAACAGCCAATAATCCAGATCAGAATGTCCAAAGAAACTTTAAAGCATAGAAGGAAAGTGTAGTATAGCAAAGAAAAAGAGTCAAAGAATATCGAAATAGTATAATTACCAACCAGCAAAAAGAAATATCTTAGATCGACCAAAACGACGAACCAAATGTTATTATCAGGAGTAGGACACTCAAAAAATGAGGGGAAAAATAATCCAGGAAAGATTAGCTTAATAATTTGAATGTACGACTCAACACCAAGCAGTAGGTCCGAGCAATCAAGCGATATCAGAGAAACTTAAAGAAAATCGAGAAAAATCGATGATACAAAAAGCTATTGGAGCAGTATCGAATGTGTGAACATGTTGCACGAAACATGTTGAAATAAATTTATACTCCTTGTTGACTATGGTCACATTGTGAGCATGTGAGTGTAAAGTCGATTATGATGTCCAGTATGTAGAAAGCCGATCAACGGCGGCATCAAAGGATTCCGTTTCGCTGATCATAGATTAGAAACTAAAACAATGTGTAAAAAAGTGTAAAATAAAGATAAACGTAAAAACAAAAAATAATAAAAAACTAAATAATCACAAAATACGAATGCATGTAATTATGATAAAATTTGAGATGATTGAAAAAGAGAGAATAACAGATATTAATATTTCAGAAAATCAATTATGAATCCAAACGAGACAAAAGAAGTTGTAAAAGAGGCTGAAGAGTCAAAAACCTAGCATATCAAAGATCAATCAGAGTCAATAAAAGTAACAAGTGAAGAATTAGAATTGTGGGAGACAAAGAACAGTTAAAATTAAAAGAAGGATGCTATTAAATCGAGGAAGAAGAATTAGGGACAAGAGACTCTAAAAACGAAAATGAGAAAAGAAAAAAGTGGGAAAACAACAGAACAAAAAATAAACTACCCAGAAGAAAAGAGGAAAAACGTATCCAAGCAGAGAGAAGAAAAGATGTTGAAGGAATTCATGCAGAGAACCAAAACTAGAATCAAAAACCAAAGAAAGAGATACAAACCCTAGAGCAAGAGAAAGCAGGAAGCAACAAAAGTGAAATCGAAAGATTGCGAGAAGTTTGATTTAAAGATAAAGAAGCAGAGAGATACGGAGAAGAAGGAGAGGAGACGGATAAATATTTATACAACAAATTTGCAAGGAAGGAAATTGGGCAAAACAGCAACCCAATACCGAATAGAGAAGACAAAGAGAAACCCATAGGAACAAGCCAAAAGAGGTGGGCAAAAAGACAAGCACTTTCACTGGAAAACAAAGTGTACGGAGAGACAGAGCGTGGCAAGGAATGATTGGAAGCACGGATCAGACCATTATATTCAGGCAAATTAGCCGAAGAGGAGACGAACAAGAGCTGATAAAACCAAATGGGAAAATGCGAAGAGGAAGTCAACAAGCCGAGAAATCAAGGGCCAAAACCATCAAAGAAAATTAAGAGAGCCCAGAGACGATAGGAAGGAAAGAATGGTATCCAAAAACAGTGAGTAGAAGGCTGACGAAAGCTGAAAAATGACAAGTATAGATTGTCGAAAACGAGGAATTCGATGCAATTGGGAACATATACAAAAACAAGATCACGAAATAGTCTTGATGGCAACAAACGAGAAGAAGGAGATGCTAACTAGAAACAAGAAAAGACTTCTTAACAAGAGACAAAATACAAAACAAATAAAAAACGGAAGACAAAGAAAGTGGATCAAATTCAAGAAGCAAGAAGATGGAAGGAACCAGTACCAAGCGAAAGCCAAGAAAGAGATACGACTGTTACCTCAAAAGAATTGGAATATGGAAGATGTGGGAACTATAGGAACAAGTCGAAAGTGCAGAAAGAAAACAATTGAGGAACTGAACGAAGAAATCCAAACAATTGGCAATACCGCATGAAACAGCCAGACAAAACACAATAAGAAGGACTCAGGAAAACGACAAGGGACCTCAGAAAATGGATCGATCAGTCTTAAATCAGAAAATATCGAAACCCTACACGAACAAACGGATGAAAGACGGCAAAACCAACAATTAAACGAGAGGAATAACAAAGAACTCCAGCAGGAGGTGAACGGACACCGAGGGTTTGCAGTATTTAAAGAGATCAGTTGAGGACATCCAACACGAATCAACGAACACTGAAAGGACAAGTTAAAGCCGGAAATAGAAACGATAAAGCAAGGATATGAGGAAAATAGCAAACTGAGGAAAGAGATTGAAAAGGTTAAAAAGCCGTTAGAAAAATACGCATCGTTGGAAAACGCGAGTGGAGGAATTAACCGAAAATGCGGAATATCTTGGCCTACTTCTAGCGACAGAGCATTACAAATATCAAACGCTTTACGTGAAGAGTGTAAATACCTTAGCAAAAGCGACCACCAATCCTGCTCATGCCATTATACCCAACTGAAATTATTGAACCAAGTACCCGCCGAACCGATGAAGGATTCGGAGACTGGCGACGAACGATTATGTAAACTTAAGAGAACAATTTGGAAAAGTGTAAAAAGGACAAAATAATAATGAAAAATTGATTAAAAACAAAAAATTGGTATCCGTGTATATTTAGCATGAATTCGAATGAAATAGAAATCCGAATGAATATAGAAGACGGAGGATACGTACCAAGCTCCCATCAATTAGTAGAAACCAAGGGAGCAAGACCCACTAAGTTACTATAGTTACAAAGATGGGAGAGCCAAAGGAAAGAATGGCAAGAATTAGTCGGAGGGAGCAAGAATCAGAAAATTCGCCCAGGATAAAATCAACAGCTAATACAGTCAAAACAGCTAGGCACAATATGATTAAAACGGAAGCAACATCCCATGGGAGAAAACAGAGATCAAAAGAGAGAAAATGAAACGATTTGAACCGAGAATTAGCTGAAAACCAAAGACTCGGTAATCCTGGAAGATTAGTTGGAACAGACCGAAGCGAGAGAAAATCGATACGAGA
>CM039679.1:325223679-325315143 GCA_022537955.1 Schmidtea mediterranea
TGCATCAACGTCACAGGAAAAGAAAAGGATATCCAGAACCAATAAATAACAAAATCGGAATCCAGAGGATACTTGCTTACAAAAAATAAAAACAAGAATCAAAAGAAAGGCCCCTGGAGGTGAAGGCTCAAATCGAGATAGAATAAAGGAGATATGGGTTCCAAACGGAATAGGGCCAACAAAGATAATGAAATAGGAGAACAACCACACATTATTATTCTGAGAACAAATACCATGATCAAACAGACGAACGATGAAAGTGAAATAAGGCCGTCTGGGTGGAAAATATTCATCATGCGAGGAATATAACCGAATAAAGATGAAATCAAAATCCGAATTCAGAGAAATGGAACGAGTGTACCAAGAGAAGATGAAAACGAGATATTTAAAAGAAATTAACGAGATTGTAGAAGAGTAGATCGAACATCAAATGTTCCTAAACCTCAGAGAATACAACCGCATACAGCAGATATGAAAATTAATTGCGAAAGATATTCAACAAGATATGGTACATTACGGCATCATGGAAAGAAGATATGATAAGAAATTACCAGAGAATCTGAAGAATATGATAGAGAAGAGTATCAGGTAATTATTGATTTTCCAGAGATACGAGACAGATAAAAAATTTAGGGCCCCAAACCCAAAAGAGGCCGAAAGCACAAACGAGTTGTATTATGGGTAGTGAAAAGCTAGGACCAGTATAAAATAACCTTTATATTATCCAAGGAAGGAAAATTAAAGCCGAGACAAACACCTTCGCCGAGATGCTCTAATATGGCAAACGGGATAATGTTGGTAACGGTTGAACAAGAATGAAAATGAGAAACCCGACAGCCCAGAATGGCAGAAAATTTCAAATATTGGTATAACAAAGAAATAAACCCGGATTAGGAAAAGAGGACAAAAGGATAATGAGGCCCAAAACCAGATAAAATGACAGAAAAGCAAATAGACCAGGCTAGAAAATATATTAACGATTATCCGTTAACTAGGCCGCATTTCAATTGAAATGTTCGTAGGAAAGCCTGTACGAGACACAATATCATGAGATTCAATAACGAGAGAACAGATGATTGATAGCCAAATATGAGAGCAACCAAAGAGATATGAAGAGTGAACCAAATAAATGATAAAAAATAAAACTTACCAAATGACCGAAATAAAAGAATACTAGTAGATCGATTGTCAAATGCACGAACCTATAACCGCGGCTAAACCGAGAAAATCATAACAACCAATAATCGAAAGTAGTGAGGACGGTATGGTAGAGGACTGTGGCGATAATGTACCACAAACGCAAATAAGTCCGCAGAGAACGAACCCCGAATACGAATTAGGTATATTGGAAGACGGAACAAACCATTAATATCATAGCCATGGATGAAACCAGAGCAGAAAAAATACAAACAAAAGGGAACAAAACAGATCCAGAATTTCAAATAGAAATGAAAAGAAAGGTGGACAAAATACCTAACCAATCTACCAGTTATGGAGACAAGACTGCGAAATTAAGACAAAATGCACCTAGAGACGATCGAGATGCCGATCAACCACCATGGAAAAAGGTGTTTGATGAAAAGACAAGGAGGAAATGGGGAAACGGATGAGAACCGCACAGTGGGAAAATACGTACCAGGAGAAGGCGGCCGGAAACGCAGCTAACGAAAACCTTGGAATTATACGAAGATGAACCATATGAAAATCTACCGAGAAATGATAAACGAAATGGAATGGCAACCAGAGGAAGACGAGGAAATAAACGATTATAGCTACGACAGCCCCATACAACATGAAAAATACGGTGAGCAATGTTGGGCTGGAAGCTAAAAATCCGGCCTGAGGAAGAGAAATCATCGGTATCACAAGTCAATCAATCTATAACAGAAATCGAGGATATCGATGAAATTGAGAGTCTATACCAAACGGAGATGGGTAGAAAGGAAAATATCTATCCAGTGTATTTTCTGTTTTAGCAAAGAGGCCAGATATGACGAAGTTTAGAGTGGCAAATTTAATCGAAAGGGTCACATTTTCAATCGCTTAAAACGGAAAGTGGAGAGCGACACAGCGAAAAATTGGAGTTAGATCCCAGATCCAATGATAAGTCAGAAGCCAAAATCCCACTGAAAATGTCGCAGGAGGAGTACACATTTCAGGATAAAAATACGGTAACACCCCATTCGTAAAGATTTACGACTATACATTACAATCGAAGTAGAAACAGAACGGAAATTGAAACATACGATTCTCAACAAGAACAAGCGAGGACCGCGAATCAACTTACTCGAAAAACTAATTCCAGAATTAATATTTGCCCACAGATTTGACGATCCTGTGGAGGATAGATTAAACGATTTAACAGAACGCAAAAGTCTGTAGAGAGTTAGCAGCGATATTGAGACCGCGAGCCAAAAAAATCAAAGACGAACTGTAACAGATTTAGCAAATGTATAATCGATTCTTTGTAGCAGGTGAAATCGGGCGAAATATTGTAAAGAATAGAGAGTATCCGGAGAATGTTTATGCGTGGTACCCAGAGCAATTCCGAGAAATCATCGCAAAATGGAAACATCGAAATGGGCAGCCGAAACGTAGGAAGTATAGTTTAAAAATTTGACGCCAGATTTCGAACCAATTGAAAGAGATTTTATAATCACTGCAATGAGTGAAGTGAAAAGAGAATACCATATGAATTGCCATTTCATTTACAATACGAAGGACGATCATTAGACGACGGATCTCGAAATCGGTTACGAATGCACTGGATAATAAATATATTAACAGTAGCAAAATCGCGGGTAGAGAACTCAACAAAGAGAAATCCCAGAACGAAAAACGGCCATAGGACGACAGGAGGTCTAAATACGCCAGAAGTTCCACCTGCAGCAGATGAATAGTATCGTATCACAAAGAGTTGAAGAGATACTGAATGATCTAAATGAATTGTGGACGAAGAAAAACCAGGGGGCGAATACCGGATATCAAGAGATTTTGTTCATGACAGGGAAAATGAAAACGATCTGATTAACAGATTGACCAGACGAGGGCTAGTATGTGGTTCAAGAACAACCAGTCGAAATCATAGAGCCAGATACCAAGAAGAAATAAAAGAAGGAAAGAAGCGCCGAAGCTCGACAGGAGACGAATGGGATAACTGGATAAATGAACGAGGAGCTACAACATCAAAGAAACGCAGACAACCAACCAAAACGAAAAGAAACAGTACACGCAATGAAAAGAAACCCAGAGGACGCCAAAAAATTGACTATTAAAACAGCTTCCAGAAAGGAAAAACTAAAGAACAAATTGCAGATGGATCAATTGACACGAAATTAAAACAAGCTTAGCCAAGTAACGAGCAGTTACAGCGGAAACTGAAGGTCAAGAACAAGGAGCAAAGTGGAGCAATAGATTAATAACTGATATGCTTGGATTAGCAATCCAGAGATAAAGAGAATTTAAAACTTATAATTCGGAACAGGATCGAAAACAGCTTGGGGCGCCAATAAAGCCAATAATAAATAAAATCATGGACAATATAAAGTACGAACCACAAACCAAAGATTCAGAGGAATTCTGTTGATAATAAATCACTTAAACCAAACGATCCCGATGACCCCAAATAGATTATTGATAGATGGCCTATCTGATGTACAATACCGATTAGCGATATTTACCAGAAACCGAACTCAGATACAACCAAACGGATATGAATTCCAATAACAGACTTATCAGGAAGGTAACTTTGAACCTTCATCTGACTCAAGGAGGATGGCAAGCTTTTATAATCTGGTAAGTAAGAGCGATCAAACTGAGATGAATGCAAAACAAAGTTGAAGATTATTAACGGATTCCGAAACAACGATTAATGCAAGCCGATCCAAAAACCAGCCAGAAAAGGAAAATGAATCGATAATTACTACAATACTCATCAATGTGAATGATGTGCTGCTAAGGGAGTAGAATGAACCGTTTGTAGTATATGATTGGATAATAAAAGATTGGTGATAAATACTCACTAAAAGAACGGAAGAGTGCAAAGCTGCAAACCCCCCGGTAAACTACAGTACAACGAACAGCAGTATCGTAGAATGCTAAACTCAAGACAGTAGACTTCATTAAAACCGAAATAAAAGAAATTGCCCACAGTAACAAGGAAAATTGTATTCATTTCATTGCGGCATTCACTCACACTCAACAATGTATAGAGCTGGGAACGGAAACAACAGTTAGTATCAGTAACGCGGAGCGATGTGAGAAGGAATTCACGACAGGAGCATCTCAATAGCTGGACATGATGTAGCAGCGAGAAGGAAGAAAAGACTTACCCGAGTATACGCTGCGGGAAGAAAAACGCGAGACGGAACGTGTCAAGGAGGAGATACACTCTATAAAATCAATTGTCAAAGGAGTAGTTAGGTTGATTGAAGCCTATCAAGTAAAGTTGGAGAATAGCAATGATATTTTTGATCCAGACACGCAAGCAATGAAGAAGTACCCTCAATTGCTAGCAACAGATAGATCATGTATACGGGAATGTCAACGATCTATTACCACGCCGATACCAGAACTTGTGACTCACCTTATTGAAAAGTGAATATTTTGATGGAAGTGCAAGGACAAGTCACCCAGAGAAACCCGAACTAACACGCAAAAAAGCTGCATTTTAGTGAATTACGGTGAACCGGAAGAATCGGGGAAAACCAACGATAACCACAACTATCGGAATTCAGGAAAGTCACGCCAACGGTATAATATCCAACGATCCACAATCGAATGAGATTATAAAAGCGAAATGTGAGTAAATTGTGACGAAATGGTGGCTAGTTCAAATGTATAAAAGGAATATTCTTAATCACGAACAGCAATACAACGCAAAAAGCCGCAAATAGACCCCAAAGATGTGAAACTATATCTCCTATATAATAACAAAGATGGATTTCTTATTACCACAAAGATTGGCATCAACCAGAGGAAAATATTACTACCGATTTATGTAAAAATGACTGTATCTTGAACAGAGAATATTAAAAACCAAAGTTAGCAATGGCCAATCACAAATCCGGATAAACGCAAATTCCATTACTACCACTCCAGGAAGGATATTGGGAGAATCGTTGGATAAGTTATGTACACATACAAATGTGGAAAAGACCAATTGCAATTGCCAGAGAATCAACAATTCCAAGAGATAATGTTAAATGAATAGAATATGCATAAAGGAAAATCAGATTCGCTCAGCCAGGTGACACAGGTGAATAAATCCAGAGAATTCGTACCTAATATGTGCAGTTGTAGTAATGTATATGGGACCTTATTCGAAATAAGAGATGGAAGTTGGTTACAATTTCCAACTCGGTAATCGTAGCACGCCAAAATATTGATTAACAGAAATTGGCCAGTGGAAGCCAGAATTCAAACCAGTTATTATATCACGAGTGGAATATACCAAAACAACAAGATCTGGAACGAGCCAGAGGAGCATTTATTCCCAGCACAAAGGAAGCCCCCATATTCTAATATTGTTGACGATTTAACGGGAGGGTAAAACTATGGTGGAGAACCCCCAACTACGAACTGTTACTATCACCAGACCATTTTCAACATGCAACAGCAAATATGATTGAAAGCCATGTGGGGAGATTCTTATCTCGGACCAAATGATGGCAGGAATTTTAAATAATCCTTTATCATTTCAAATTGTAAGAGTATCATACACAAATGTAGATGTTTCGATATCTACAAAAAGAGAAAGGAAATTAACTGGAAAAATGGCCAATTGGATTCTTTACCGTTCTTAGCAAACAATGGTATTTGAACATGGACACTCAAAGGACATCCACAAGATAAGAGAATTAGTAGGATTCTAACAAAAAGAACGTACGATGAAAGTCGGACGAAAATTTTAAAGCGATAATGAGATTAGAGCCGAGAAAACCAGAATGAAGCGACAAAAACGGCAACTGGAGTCCGATGGATTGAACTCAAAGATGACAGCAGCGTACAGCCAATGACGAAAACCCAAGGAGGAACACAGATGCTAAACTCTAAAGAAACAACTCAAACAATGGGAACATTCGAAAGACCAAGACATAGTGGACATTCATAATATCCACCACCCAGTATACGAATGTCTAAAGAAAGCCAGCATCATCAGTAGAGAGAAACATGCCAGAGAAAGGACACGTAGCAATACCAGTCAACAACATTACGAATATTTATCAGTACCATACGAACCCAAATTGGGCAGACTTTAGTACCAAGAACCAGCAAAGATCAGAAGTGTGGGATCAGGATCCAGAAAACTCGAACATAGCTATGTTACAAACGTTGCTGGACCACACATTAACCGGTACCATAGAAATAAATGGCGGTTAGGACAATAAAAGCAATGAGATCGGGAGCAAACATCCTCAGCAAAAATATGGGATAAAAATTTACCCGGAAAGATTGTGGGCCATGTTATAGAAGAGAAGCAACACTGATGTAATAAAACCTTGCAGCTAAGAACCTCCCGGTAGGCAGTCATTGGAAAAATCTGGTCGATTAATGAATACAAAAACCGTTAAAAATCCCAATACGTATTTAGCAGTTCATCAGGAGATGAGTGCAGATCTGTATATTGGAACAGATCTCATGCCAGAATTACGTAAAAGAGAAATATAGATCTAAGGATCATGGGAGCTGAGAAAAAACCGGACAAATGTATGCTGAAATCAGAAGTGAGATGCTCAGAGAAATAGTAGTGCCAGGGCGCACACAAATGATTTGTTACGTAAAAGTGAACGAGGAAACTAGAGGTGAAATGATTTTCGAACCTAATCAAAAATTCGAGAAAAAGAAAGAACTGCCATTAGCCAGAGAGATAGTGTACGTAAACGATAACAGTGAAATTCCAATCAACATTACAAATTTTGACGAGGAAGATAAAGTTATCTATGAAAACGAAAGATTGGGAAAACTAACACCGATGATGGATATCGAACTTCCAATAGCAAAAACTGAAGGAACTGAGGAAGAATTATGGACAATCGACAGCCAGCTACTAAACGAAAACGAGAAAGAACAACTACAAAAACTGCTAATGGAATTTAAGGATATATTTGCAGCATCTGACTTAGATCTCGGTACAAGCGACGTAACGCAACACACGATACCACTAACAGATGACACCCCAATAACACTACGGCCATATCGACTGGCAGAAGCTCAGAAATCTGTAGCAGAAAAAGAAGTTCAAAAGATGTTAGACGCAGGAGTAATCGAACCAAGTTGTTCGCCATGGCAATTCCCAGTAGTCATGGTAAAGAAAAAAGACGGAACACAACGGTTCTGTATAGATTATCGACGACTCAACGCGGTAACGAAACGGGATACATACCCGCTACCAGATATAAATGAGATGTTACAAACACTACACGGAGCAGCTTATTTTACATCGCTAGATTTAAAAAGTGGTTATTGGCAGATAAAAGTCAAAGAGGAGGACAGAGAGAAAACTGCCTTTACAATTGGAAAAGATTTATACCAATTCAAGAAAATGCCTTTTGGACTAACCAACGCACCAGCTTCATTTCAGAGATGTATGAACTTTGTAACTCACGGCATTAAACAATGTATGGTATATATTGATGATTTATTAATTTATTCTAGCACCTTCGAGCAACATTTAAAAGATATCCGTAATGTATTCGTTCGACTGAGACAATGGAAATTAAAATTGAAACCATCAAAATGTGATTGGGCAAAGGAAAAAGTCACCTTCTTAGGACATATTGTATCAGCAAAAGGCAAAGAACCAGATCCAAGAAACATCGAAAAGATAAAGAATTGCCCAGCACCAAAGACAGTCACACAAGTGCAAGAATTCTTAGGCTTATGTGGATATTATCGAAAGTTCATCAAGAATTATGCAACCATCGCAAAACCCATACAGGAATTAACCAAAAAAGATACCCCGTTTATATGGGAGAGGAACAACAAACAGCCTTTGAAACACTCAGAGATAAACTGATATCAGCACCAATACTCGTACACCCAGATTTCAAGAAACCGTTTTTGTTAGCAACAGACGCAAGTGGATATGCATCTGGAGCAGTCCTAGGACAATGGGATGACGAGAAAAGAGAACGAGTAATTGGATATTATAGTCGAACATTCAAGAAACATGAAAAGAATTACTCTGTGACTGAAAGAGAGGCATTAGCAATAATCCAAGCTATTAAACACTTCAAATATTTATTATGGGGTCACGAGATATATATCACTACAGATCACCAACCATTGGTATGGTTAGGCCAACACAAGGAGGCCTCTAGCAGATTAATGAGATGGGCGATGCAGTTGCAAGAATACTCGCCGTATATAAAATTCAAATCAGGAAAAGCCAACGCTAACGCAGACTGTATGTCAAGATTTGTATTTGAGGAACTGATGGATCAGGATGTAAGACGCATATGCATGATCATCGCAGAGGATATAGATTTCACAAAACTGAAAATGAACAAAAGGAAGACGAGGAATTAAAAACAATAATCGAATTCATGGAAACTAACGATATGAAAATCTTTGACAACAACAGTAAACTAAGAGAGCATATGGAGAAACACAGACATCGATATACCCTAGAGAAAGGATGGCTATTGTTAATGGATGGTGAGAAACGACTTATGTGTTTACCAGAAAGTAGACGAAAAGAAGTATTGATGCAATACCACGATGGAAAACTTGGAGGACACATGTCAGCTAAAAAGACGGAAGCAAGACTGCGTCAAAAATATTATTGGCCAAATATCGGAGAGGACGTAAAAGGATGGATAAAGAATTGCCTAATATGTGCAACGAGGAAAAGCACAGGAAGTAAATTGAAAGCACCATTAAAGCCAATGCCAATTCCACCAGAACCCATGACAATGATTGCAATGGATGTAGTAGGACCATTACCAGAAACCAACGACGGAAATATCTATATATTAGTAGTGACAGATTATTTATCAAAATTCCCGGAAGCATTCGCAATACCAGACCAAAAAGCCAGAACAATAGCGAGAATCCTAGTAGAGGAAATATGCTGTAGATACGGAACACCCAAACAGATCCTGACGGATCAAGGAACCAACTTCATGAGCGAAATAATAGAGGAAGTAACGAACTACTTCAGAATAGCGAAGTTGAGAACATCACCGTACCACCCGCAAACAAATGGTCAAACCGAACGATTTAACGGCATATTAATAGAAATGATGTCGAATTATGTAAGCAGACACCAAAAAGATTGGGATAGATATATAAATCTATGCCTTATGGCTTATAGAATGTCAATACATTCAGCAACAAAAATGAGTCCATTTAAACTAATGTACGGCAGAGAATGTAACATGCCGATAGACTTAGAATATCAACCACCAATATCACAGTATATGGAAATTGATGATTATGTAACAGGATTCAAAGAGCGAATGCAAGAGATCTGGAAAACAGCAGGTATGAATATTAGATTTAATCAAGAAAGTTATAAAGAATTGCACGATAAAAAACGAGACGTACGTGAGCATAATTTTCAAGTTGGAGACTGGGTAATAATCGCAACGCCAGAAATTATCCCAGGAGTAGCCAGAAAATTACAAAGATGTGGTAAAGGACCTTATGAGATAATGTATGTAAACGAGAACAATGCTCGAGTTAAATTGGTCAATAACCCACTCACTAGACCTATTTACGTGAACGTGAGTAGATGTAAAGCGATACAGAGAACAATAACAAGAGAACCAGAAAATCGAGGTATGCAAACTAGATCACAAACTCAACAGCTAAGTATAAACGGATTAACGATGAGTCGGAAAATAGAAGCAACATCAAATAACACCGTAGAAGAACCAAAACCGGATGAATCAAAAATAACTCTGAACGCAACTCAAGATAATGTAGACAAAATGGATATAATAGTGAAAGCCATCAGAGAGATAATGCCAGAATGGGTCGAAGGGAAAGGATGGATGAGAATAGTAAACAAAGCGGGAAAAATTGCAATGGATTATGCTAAAGGAGCTAGAAGTCCACCAGAAATGGACCGTATCAAAGAAAGTATACCCATGATCTTCACCATGGCAGATGTAGAAGGAAACGTACCTTTACATATCGCAGTTCAACATAAAAACACCCCAAAGGACAATAGATATAATCCAACTTATGCAGAAATGCGGACACACCTCAAATATACCAAACGAAGAGGGACAAACACCATTAATGTTCGCAGTTGCAGCAGATGCTTCTACAACAGTTCTGAGAGAACTACTAAAAACAGGATCATCGTTTAAAGAGAAAGATAATGGAGAAAATAATGTACTACATTATGCACTGAAATCGAGACAAGCAAGTGCAATAAAATTTATAACCAGTAATGCGACAGTGAGAGAAAAAGAAATGATGGGTAAAACAATCCAAACATTATGGGAAGCTATCGACGCCAAACAAGACGAAGCAGCAGCCAATCTGATGAAATGGACCTACGAAGGGTCATCAATTAAAGTATTCAATGTAAACTATATGGTAAGAAACAGAAACGTCCTATTAAAAGAAACAATATATGCTCACTATCCATTCCCAAAAACAATAAAAGCAATGTTGAAATGGGAAGGACTAAAATTCACCAATCATTCAAAAGAAGCAATACGAATCGGAGATAGAAAGGAACAACTATTAATGATAATACACAGATGGCATCGAAAGCAAATAAGATTTCAAGCGAGCAAACAAGAGATAAAAGAGATGGATGATATAAAAGTCAGAATAATAAAAGTATACGAGGAAATAATTGAAACAATAAATGTCGAGGACGACATTTTAAAGGAAACCCCGGATGGAAATAATAATGGGGAAGGAGGTGACGACAGCAGCAGAGACCAAGATGATCAAGATACCAAACCAAACGCTAGAGAAGAAAATAAATCCGCACAACAAGAGAAAAAGGAATCATCCAACGAGGAACGTCAAGAAACGAGCAACAGCAATAACGAGGGAAAACGAAACAGAGGGATGATGTTACTACAACAAAGGAAAAATCAAAACCGACCGACCCTGCTACAAAAAATAATGATATTAATCACGTCCATCAAGTTAACGGAAGCCGACGAAAACATCACAAAGGAAATAAAATCGTTCAGAATACGAACAATAAATGAGAAAGGAAGCGCAAGCAAAGGAATATGCTTACAACTGACAATGAATACAAGCATAAGTTGTCAATTCGACTCAATAGGAAAACCAGGAAAGATGGAAATACGATCCGAAAACTCATCATCATGTCAAACCACCAAAGATGTATGTAGAGATGCTGCAGAAGATAGAAACGTAAAAATCCAAGTAAAGCCAGGGATAGGCAAATTGCGAATAATAAACAGAGGAATAGAAACAATTGAACAAGTATGTATACAAAATAAAATTATCGATTGTTGGAAAATGAATATGAAAGCAGGAAAGAAATGTGAATGGGATAGCCTAGAAGGAAATGCGGAATATATAATATGTGCCAACAACGATATAATAATAACATGCACATTAGCCAAAACCCTGGGAGAAAAATTCACAACACCAAAAGAAGAGCCATACAAACGTCGAGTACGAGAAAATAAAGAAATAATAATAAAAGTAGAATCAGACTCAAAGAGCGGAGAAGAGATAATAGTTGAAAATATGGGCAAAGAACCCATCACAAAAGTCTGTGTATTCGAAACTAAAAAGAACGGAACGATAAATGAAAGAATCAAATGTCAATCAAATGAGATTATCAAAAATCAAAAGTACCGTATCCCAACTAAAAGAAAACGCGGAAAGTATATAGTACACGTTCAGAGAGGAAGAGATGATTACTGGAAATCAATAACAAGAAAGTTACGAGAATCGATTACGACAAAACATCCAGAAAAAGAAACAAAAGAGGAACCGTACCAACGTCAGATCAGAGAAAGTAAAGCAGTAATAATAACCATAGAATCGAATGCGGCAAATGAAGAAGAAATAGTAATTGAGAACACAGGTGAAAAACCTATCACAAAAATCTGCGTATACGAACCTAAAAGAAGCGAACCAGTAAACAAAAGAATACAATGTGAAACAAGCAAAACGATAACGAATCGAAAGTATCGCATACCGACAAAAAGAAAACTCGGAAAATATGTAATAAATATCCAAAAGGGAACTCATGAGCATTGGAGAACGATAACAAGGAAACCACTCAAGTCAAATGCGACAGATCAACCTATAATAAAACAATTTGAGAGAAAACCAAGAAACGAAACATGGGAAAAAGAAATGCCCATGGATGACAGCCACCTTTCAATTCACGAAGCATTACAACTCCAAAAAGCACTTAAAAATGTGCAACCAAAAGAAAGAATAATGGAGACAACCAATGCAAGGGAAAGCACAACCATGCAGCCTAATGAAAAGAATTACATGATTAAAATGATTTGGATAACAACAGCAGTAATAAGCAGCGTAGTAATGCTGATAATAATCCAACTGGTGAGAACTACCAAATGCAGAAAGAAGCCAGCGAAGAGAAGATTATGGCCATCAGTAGAAAAATTCAATTACGATATCGAATTAGGACAATATGATGCAGAAAGAACCGAAGAATATGAAATCATAGGAAACTCTAGTACAAGCGGACTCTGGTTAAAAGAACCGCCCATTATCGAAGCACAAAAATGGTCAAATGAATCTGATGTATATCAGATAATGAATGAGAAATATGGGGATATACGAACATTGCGTATAGAGTCCCCGGAGACGATGGTGTAAAACGAAAAAGAGACATTGTAAATAGTGTAAAATAGTATAATAGTAGTAATAGTATGTATATTTATATAAATATTGTACAAAATGTGTCAGAAATAGTAAGCAAACAGAAATGAATACCGATGAATTAACGATGTGTTATAATCAACAGATGAATCCGAATAATGCAAATCAACAAAATCAAGTTAGAATACCACCATTCGTAGAAGGAATTCAACAACCAGCAGCTGCCAATGTACCTATAGAGATTGCAGAATTGAATCAGGGAATATATCAAGATCCAGGAATTGAGGCAACATGGAGACGGCAATGCGAATTAATGACACTAATAACAAACAATGCGCAAACTCAGTGGACAAATACTCATCTAGTATTAACGGAAAGTGTGAACAGAGGTCTACAACAAGCCATAAGACTAGAAGAGCAACAGAGAACTATATTACAATTGCAGAGAATAAACGAACAATTAGCAGATCAAGTTAGATGGCAAGCTGACGAAATTAGAAGATTACGTAACAATCAACAGCACGTAGATCCAGCAAGTTGGGTGGAATGGATAGCATCGATGCCAGAATTCACCCCAGAACCGGATTCAACAGTAGAGTAAAAATAAAGCGTACCGTGTAAATATGCAAAAATAAAACGACAGAAGTAAAGCAACGTCGAATAATCAGAAAATTTTGTAGATATGCAGACAATCATCGATACATAAAATTGGAAGTAGAGAAGCCAGACAGGACGTGGTAAAGGGAAAAAGAAAGTGTAAATAAATGTAAATAAAAAAAAAAAAAAATCAAAATCAAAATCAAAATCAAAAATTACAAATAACCAGAAAAATCAGAAAAACAAAAATTCAAAAAATAATGACGATATTTAGATGGCAAGCGGAATCAGCGAAGAGACAACGGTACAGATGAGAGAAGGACCAGATTCGATATGGACGAGATTATGGAAAAAACCAGAAGAGGAAGAGAAAGTTAATACACTTGCAGCAGCAATTATATACTATAAAGACTTCGACGGAATAAGACGGCCAACGCGAATCATAAAAGCGATATACTCACAAATGAGAGTGAGAGACGAGGAGCTGAGGAAAGAGGAACAAAGATATTTGACGTTTAAGGATAATAAAGTATTTAACGACCAGCAAAGCAAAGAAATGGCTGCAGAAGGATTTTATTTTACGGGAACACCAGAACTACCAGACGAAGTAACATGCATCTATTGTAAAGGAAAACTCGCAAAATGGGAAAAGGGAGAGACAGCAAAACGAGAACACCTGAGGAAATTTTCAACCTGTCCATTTAGAATTAATATTGATGTAAGAAACCAAGCGACGAACAGACTAGAAGGACTTCGACAGTCGGAAGTAGACCAAGATGAAAAAGGAGGCGAGAAAAAGATAACGATAATAAAGGGTTTCGAAGATCCAGCAGAACTAAAATGGGAAAAAGAGACTATAAATAGAACATTCAAGGAGAGAATTAAAACGTTCAAAGGAAATCCAAGAGCAGCAGAATTTGCGAGTCAAGGATATTGCCAAACAGCCAGAGGAATAATGTGCGAAGGATGCAAAAATCAACAGCCAATACCAGATCAGAATGTCAAAAAACTAAAGCATAAAGGAAAGTGTATGTATAAGCAAGAAAAAGAGTCAAAGAATATCGAAATAATAATTACCAACCAGCAAATAGAAGATATCTTAGATCGACCAAAAACGAGAACCATAATGTTATTATCAGGAGTAGACACTCAAAAAATGAGGAAAATAATCCAGGAAAGATTAGCTAATAATTTGGAATGGTACGACTCAACACAAGCAGTAGTCCGAGCAATCAAGCGATATCAAGAGAAACCTAAAGAAAATCGAGAAAAATCGATGATAAAAGAAGCTATTTTGGAGCAGTATCAATGTGTGACATGTTGGCAGAAACATGTTGAAATAATTTATACTCCTTGTGGACATATGGTCACATGTGAAGCATGTGGGTTAAAAGTCGATATATGTCCAGTATGTAGAAAGCCGATCAACGGGCGGATCAAAGGATTCCGTTTCGCTGATCAATAGATAGAAACCTAAAACAATGTGTAAAAAGTGTAAATAAAGATAAACGTAAAAACAAAAAATAATAAAAACTCAAAAATCACAAAAATACGAGATGATGTAAATTATGATAAAATTTTGAGATGATTGAAAAGAGAGAATAATCAATTATTAATATTTAGAAAACAATTATGAATCCAAACGAGACAAAAGAAGTTGTAAAAGAGGCTGAAGAGTCAAAACCAGCAATCAAAGATCAATCAGAGTCAATAAAAGTAACAAGTGAAGAAGTAGAATTGTGGAGACAAAGAACGTTACAATTAAAAGAGATGCTATTAATCGTAGAAGAAGAATTAGTACAAGAGACTCTAAAAACGAAAATGATGAAAGAAAAGTGGGAAAAACAACTAGAACAAAAAATAACTTACCCAGAAGGAAAAGAGAAAACGTATCAAGAGAGAGAAGAAGAAATGATGAAGGAATTCATGCAGAACCAAACTAGAATCAAAAACCAAAGGAAAGAGATACAAACCCTAGAGCAAGAGAAGCAGGATCAACAAAGTGAAATCGAAAGATTGCGAGAAGTGATAAAAGATAAAGAAGCAGAGATACGAGAAGAAGGAGAGGAGACGATAAATATTATACAACAAATGCAGGAAGAAATTGGGCAAACTAGCACCCAATACCGAATAGAGAAGACAAAGAGAACCCATATGGAACAAGCCAAAGAGTGGGCAAAAAGACAAGCACTTCACTGGAAAACAAAGTGGTACGGAGAGAAGGAGCGTGCAAGGAATGATTGGGAAGCACGGATCAGACATTATATTCAGCAAATAGCCGAAGAGGAGGACCGAACAAGAGCTTATAAAACCAAATGGGAAAATGCGAAAGAGGAAGTCAACAAGCTGAGAAATCAAGGGCCAAAACCATCAAAGAAAATTAGAGAGCCCAGAGACGATAGACAGGAAAGAATGGTGATCCAAACAACAGGAGAAGCGAGAAAGTGGAAAGACAAGTATAGATTGTCGAAAATCGAGAATTCGATGCAATGGGAACATATACAAAAACAAGATCACGAAATAGTATGGCAACAAACGAGAATGAAGGAGATGCTAATAGAACAAGAAAAGACTCTTAAACAGAGACAAATACAACAAATAAAAACGGAAGACAAAGAAAAGTGGATCAAATCAGAAGCAAGAAGATGGAAGAACCAGTACCAAGAAGCCAAGAAAGAGATAAGACTGTTACCTAAAAAGATATTGAATATGGAAGATTGGGAACTATGGGAACAAGTCGAAGTGCAGAAAGAAACAATTGAGGAACTGAACGAAGAAATCCAAACAATGGAATACCATGAACGAGCCAGACAAAACACAATAAGAAGGCTCAGGAAAACCGACAAGGACCTCAGAAAATGGATCGATCAGTTAAATCAGAAAATATCGGAAACCCTACACGAACAAACGGATGAAAGACGGCAAAACCAACAATTAAACGAGAGAATAACAGAACTCCAGCAGGAGGTGAACGGACACCGAGGAGTTGCAGTATTTAAAGAGATCCAGTTGAGACATCAACACGAAGTCAACGAACAGCTGAAAGGACAAGTTAAAGCGGAAATAGAAACGATAAAGCAAGGATATGAGGAAAATGAGCAGAACTTGAGGAAAGAGATTGAAAAGTTAAAAGCGTTAGAAAATACGCATCGGTTGGAAACGCGAGTGGAGGAATTAACCGAAAATGCGGAATATCTTGCCTATCTCTTAGACGAAGAGATACAAATATCAAACGCTTTACGTGAAGAGGTAAATACCTTACAAAACCGACCACCAATCCTGCTTATGCCGTTATATCCGACGGAAATGCCAACCCAAATACCCGCCGAACCCGATGAAGGATTCGGGGAGACGGACGAAACGATAGTGTAAACTTAAAGAGAAAATTGTAAAAAGTGTAAAAAGACAAAAAATAATGAAAAATGATAAAAACAAAAATTGTAATCGATGTATATTTAGCATGAATTCGAATGAAATAGAAATCCGAATGAATATAGAAGACGGAGGATACGTACCAAGCCCAATTCAATTAGTAGAACCAATCGAGCAAGACCCACTAAGGTACTATAGTAAAAGATGGAGAGCCGAAAGGAAAGAATGGCAAGAATTAGTGGAGGAGCAAGAATCAGAAATCGCCCGGATAAATCAACAGCTAATACAGTCAAAACAGCTAGCCAATATGATAAAACGAAAGCTAACATCCAGCATGGGAGAAAACAGAGATCAAAAGAGAGAAAATGAACGATTGAGACGAGAATTAGCTGAAACAAAGACTCGAGTAATCCTGGAAGATTATTGGAAAACCGAAGCGGAGAAAATGAGAGACAGCAGAAAGAGCGAACAGAGATATGTAATACAACTAGAAGACAGTTGCAAAGAAGCCAGAGAGATAAAAGAAAGCCATCAACAAGCTCAGGACGAAATTAAAACATTAACAGAACAACTCCAGGAAGCGAGACGAAAGCTAGAAAAACAAACAACCAAACGAATAAATTATAAACGTCAACTTAAAAGAAAGCAAGCGAAAGAAAGAAATCTCCAAATGAAAATCTACAATCAACAGAGGGTAATCAAAGAAAACAAAGAACGATTAAAAGAACTCCCAAAAATAACCGAGCGATTAATAAAAGCCCAAGTCCTGATAATGAGATTTTCAGAAAACAAAACTAGAGAGGAGTGCGAGAGACACCCAACCCCAGAAAAAGAGAAAGAGTAAAAATGGCTAAACTCCACTGTAAATAAACGAAATAACCTTGTAAATAAATATAAAATTAAATACGTTTCAAAAATAGAAGTTATGAACCCAAATCTCTGGATAATGATAATGATAATAATGAGAGAGTGTGACACTGAAAACCCGTTGGAAAAATGCGAGAAATCCCAACCCTTCAGAAAAGAAGACAGCACCTGTGCCGATTTCAAAGAAATTTGCAGAAACCCTGATAATGAAGAATGCCAACAGATAAACCTCCAATGTATGCAATGCCCCACAAAAGAAAACAAGGACGAATTGAAACAGAATATCGAGAAAACCCAAATAATGGTACAAACCCTACTGAAAAATAATGAAGAGATAGCCAATATAAAAAATGAGAACCGAGAGATAAAGAAAACCCTAGAAAACATCATCAGACAAATTCAAAGAAAAGCCAAAGCAAATCCCAATAATAAACCAATTCAAGAAATCCAAAAAATTGTCTCATCAATCAAAAAACAACTAGGAAAACGAGTGGGACAGGAAAACGAACCCCGTACAACAACTCTATCAATCAAACTTATACTACCGATTAGTATAACCTCTAACATGATACTCCTAATATGTTGTCTCATCCTCGGCCTAACAAAAAACAAGCAAAGGCAAAATACCCCAATTCAGAAACTCAGAAGAATGTTCAACCCAATCCAAAATACCAATCAAGTTAGCAAAACTTCAAGACTCTCGCAGATTTCCATCAATCACCCTTCAAGATCAACCCAGCTCGAAAGCGAAACCCAAGCCGTCAGCGATTCATTCGAAAACAAATATAACTGAGTTACAGTAACTGATATTGATTTGAACTGATCTTATAAAACTTGCATTGATATTAAAACTGAACTATCCAATTTTGATTACGTACTGTAGCCGGACCTTAAGTCCATCTTTGCCTTGATGATTTAACCTTACCGTAGAAACTTTTTTTATGAATGTGAATATTGAAAATGGAAATGTATGTATCATTTTGAAATCAATTGAAATTGCGGGTCGCAATTTTACGGACCCCCGAGTGTTTTATGTTGGGCCACAACGTAAACGGCCTTGAGAAATGTTTAAATGGATCAGAAACACACACGCAAAAATAACATGCAATTTAAATAAACCTGGAAACACCAAGTAAACCCTATAAAATATGAGAAAAAAGGAGAATTAAAAATAAAATAATAAACATAAAAATAAATTAAAATAATAACAAAATGCACCAAGATTCGCACGATACCTACACAAATACAACAAGAAAACACAACAAATTCGGCAAAATTAGAAAAATTAATAAAAGTTCATTAAAATGAAATTTAAATCGAAAATTTTGAATTAGTAATAATTCAATAAAAATTCGAAATAAAAAATTGTAAAAATAAATCAAAAAATAATAAAATTAAAGAATAGAATTTACTAGAAAATAACAAGGTCGAATTTTGTTTTACTGCATCAAATTTTACACGCGAGAAAAATAGGTATATACACTGATCCATTTTCACATTTAACTTAACCATTTTAACCGTTTTCGAAACTTAACTATTTTTAGAACCATTTTGAAAATTGTTTTGAAAATCTAAACTGTTGTTCGACACAAACTATATTTTCGATTTGAAATTATTGTGAAAATCCGAATTTTTAGGTGAGAAATATTTTGGTTGGAGCCCTCTTTCCACGTCACGTTCATAGCATCTCTGTAGAGCTCTGCTTGACGGCGACGTGGGGAGAGAGGCATTTATGCTTTCTGTTATGATATTTTATGCTATTGTATGAAAATTTTTGGAATGGTTATGAAGGGTAATTCTGTTATTTTGTCCTAACTAATAAATATTATTAATATACATAAATTGTTTGATATATATATTTTTTCATAACCTAAATTAAAATGTCGAAATTTTTCCGGCCCACAGCCAACACATAACGCAAGTAAATAAAATCTACATAGTACAGAGGCATGTAAGTGCGTGGAAAATCGCCAATGATATGTACCCGTGAAGACTCAGCGTGCGCAACGCAGCGGTCGTAACGTCAATATTATCCCTATAGCTGAAGCGAGAAATAAGGAAGAAGTCTCTGGCTGCTTCCTCGTTTCTCAATTCTGTAAAATCGACCTAAAATTATATTACACACGGCTTAAAATTATCACACCGAGTAGTCCAGTGGGCACTCAATAAATATAATATGAACACAAACTGCGTCTAAGGCCTATTAAAGGGAAAAGGTACGTGGGTTAAATTAACTGAAATCGTTGTTATAACTATTTTGGATTAACATTTTGAAATAAATAAAAATTTATTGGGAATCATTGAATTCGATTAAATTGAGATTATGGAAAAAAATTTAAAGCAACCATTGATTGTAAAAGTAAAGTGTTTTATGGCTAAAAATTAAAGTAAATATTGGGTAAAGATAATTTAAATGCTCGTAAATTATTGATTAGGGTAATGGCAAATAATTTCATCAATTAAATTATTATAATTCGTTTCAATAAAAGCAATCTGATCTTTGATTAAGAACGAGTAATGTATTGATCTAATCAAAAATCAACCCCCGATAAAAATGAAAGCAATTAAGAATCGAATTCATTGATTTCAAATAAGAAACGTATCAATTAAAGGTAAAACGATTTTCGAATAACAGTATGAAATCCCTTAATTAAATTGTTGATTAAAAATTAAGGTCACCCCACATAATCCACCGTTAATTCATTTCGATAAAATTGAAGAAGTGATTGAGCAAATCAAGTATTTAGATTAAATTATCGATTAAAAATAAAACGAATACAAATAAATATATCGTTTATTAAATTGAATCAATTTATTAGCGACAATTGAGATGATTAAATTAGTGCAAACAACTATTGAGTAAAACCCAAATAAACTAGTTTTGGTAAAGAAAAATATTGAATAAGAATAAATAAAATAAGTTCCTTAACGAGCTATGATTAGTGGATTAAAGTAAGTCCTAGATTAAGATTAGAGAATAATTGAATAACCGTAAAAATGTGAATTAAAGTAAAACTGAATTCACGGATTTAAAACCATTAGCATTAAAATAACTTTGTGGGCTAAAGTAATAGTTGATCCAAATAGCCTTAGAGAAGACTATTAGAAATCGGAATAACAGATGTCGATATTAGTTACTGATAATATAATCTCTTGACTAGAATTAGAATAATTCATAAATCTATAAAATAGGTTTCTTCAATTATCGTAAATTCAGGATTTACAGCAAATTGATTAGATGTAAAGTGAATGAATATTTACGTAAATTAAATTAATATAATTGAAAAAACCAAAGTTTAGGATAAGCGAAAATCTGTATTAATATCACATTATTAAACAAATGAAATTCCACATAGCGAAGTTATTCCAACAGAAGGGTATCGCATCGACTTGGAAATCTCGGTAAGCGTAGGAGCGTTCCTAAAATTTGTTAGTAAAGTACATTCAAACTAGTCAACGAAATAACTTACCGGAAATTGAGATAATCGAGTGTAGGCGAACATTTGACCAGTAATTCTGAAAACATGACATGAATAATGCAATCACCGGATGTAAACAACGTAAATCACCTTCCGTCAACCGCTCAAGTGGTAACGGTAAAATCCGCCGGAAATCATTCGCCCACCAGGATACACCTACATGCGACTAAGTTATCTCGGAGCAACATCCGGCCTAAATCTTAAAGTTCGAACAACTGTAATTAAAGTTAGTAAACAAACTTTAAATCAATGTACAAATTCCCTTAAGTCAATGTACGAGTATCCGCCTACATGAAAAATTTAATGTTAACACGCATATATCGAATAAGTTAAACATCAGGTTATCTCACCCATGTGATTAATTATATAGTTTCTCTATAAAGGAATGCACCTTAAAGAACCAGACCCACAAAGTAACCCAACTTGCTTATGAATGTTCCATCGCGTAAAGGAAGGCAATGGTCACGCGTACGATACCCTTACTAGTAACGTGGACACTATCTGCTTGCTAATAACTTAGAATGATAAATCAAGCGAACCTAATAACAGTAATGTGTAGACATGTCGCCCAAACGAACTACCCGTCGAGAGACCGCCAGACAGGAACAGACAGGAGTCCCGCCGACCACGAGGATACTCAACCAGCTGCAACGATCATGTCTCTCGGAACGGCAATATCCAGCTGCGGAGACCTACCTGCACGCACAGGAGCTCCTCACCCAATGGAAGAGGGTGCAGGAGCAGGTAGATTTACAGGTGGTTAAGGCAAGGATGTACCTTGCAAACGTGGTCAAAGACATCCTTGCCGGGCGGATTGCAGTCGCCTATCCACCTCACCCAGTTAGAGACACCAGAAGACCCTATACCGTTGAGGCTCTCAAACGGAGCCTGAAGAGATATTGTCCGGACGAGTAAACCAACAGTGATAGACTTTATGTAGTAATTGATTTAAAATATTAGAAATTTACGTGTTATTTCTTTTTCTTATAGCTAGAGTTATTCGTGTTTTGTTTAACGAAATAAACAATTATATAACTTGATCAAGAATAAATTAACATCATCTATTTGATTGTAGTAATGTCTTCCTTACAAATCTTACAATCTGAATTGAACCACGCGAGACAGACAAACGCGGAATTACACACGCAGATTATTCAACTAACCCGCGAAATACAACAGATTAAAGCAACCTGGAGGGAACCAGAAAAGGTAAAAACACTGTACCACCGCCTGACCGCAGCACAGAAAGGCTGGACAGAGGAGCGGCAGCTCAACCAGAGCCTGCACACGCAAATTCGGGGACTCGAAGTCGCCCTAGCAGTCTGCCGGGAAGGGGAAGCGGTAACATACCCGCTCGTCTTCGCCCCAACCCAGATGCCGCAGAAGAACACCCAACCAGTGGAACAATCTACCCTTCCAGCAAACAATCGTTGGCCGGGACGTAAGGAACGGGCCCGACGTCGAGCAATCCAGCTTCAAAATCATTAACCTGTAAACATTGCGCGCGTTGTTAAATAAATAGAGTAGTCGTGTTCTTAATTTAATTGTTCCGTTGATATATTTATATGCTAAACATTTGCATCATGTTACTCAACCTTAATCTCATCTCTCCGCAGGCAGATAAGGACCTAATCTTGAACGATCATGAGGGACAGAGCAAAGCGAGCATAGGTCTTCTATCGACAGCTCGTGAACCCGAGGGTTGTCCGAGCAACTATAGTACTAGCACATGGTACTCAATTTTTGCGGACGATCCACCACTTGAACACATTACCAACGTTGCTTAGCAACGGGTGCCAAGTGGATCAGAATCATTTTGTATGGCGTTACGAGGGCAACTAGAAGGATAAGCAAGATTTGAAACCCTGTAACCCACCATACAAATTTGGGGGGCTCAGCCGGGATTCAATGATTTTCGTGTGCAAACAACCAGGGGATATGATACAGAACTGTCTTTTCAAATAGAAAATGTCGGGACGACATTTTACCAAACCCCGGAGAGATGACAAATGAAAAAGAAGAGAGCTTAAAACAGAAAGATAAAAAAAACGAGTAACCCGACTACAAAATGAGAAACGAATGGCTTGCCCACCAAGTACAAATTTGGGGGCTCAGCCGGGATAGAATGATTTTCGTACACAACAAACGACAGGGGACATAAAGCATAACTATCTTTTTAAATAGAAATGTCGGGACGACATTTTGCCGAACCCCGGAGAGATGAAATATGTGGAACTTAAAAGTGTAAAGATCGATTGTAAAGATTGATAAGAAATTGTAAAGATCGATGAAAAACGAACGACCTGACTACAAATCAAGAGAGTAAACAATAGACGACTAGCCCACCAAGTACAAATTTGGGGGCTCAGCCGGGATATAATAAAAAATGATTGTTTTTGCAAAGAGTCCAAGGAAATAAAAACAAATGTTTAATTATTAAACAGAAAATGAGAGAGGGTGAACTAAAGAATGGAACTTAACAACAAACGAAGGAAAACGATCGACTTATTGACGATGAGAAAACAGTTCGATGATATTATGTAGAGAACGATGAGCTGAGTAAAAATATTATCGGATATTATTATATTCATTCCATATAATATTTATACACTACTTTTATACATTACTATATAAACATATCTATTATATAAATTATATGCACATTTCTAACTATTTATTACTTTATCTCCAAAGGGTCTTCACGCAAGGTGCGTATCCCTCCGCATCTCTCATCAATTACTGGATATATATCGATCTCACTTGGCTATTGGGTATTGGTTCATATTTTGACTTGCTTTGTTCTCTCTATTTTAATTTTCTGTGAGTCCATCATTTGTTTCCAACAGATTTTGTCTGTGTTTTCTTCATCTTTTGATCTTTTCTGATTGTCTACGTTATTTGGCTTTGATTGTTGTCCTATTTCTTTGAAGGCTACTGGATTTTACCTTTTATTACTCTCTCGGTTTTCTCCCTCTTTGTTATCTTCTAGGCTCTCTTTTATTGTCTATGAATTTTATTTCTCCTTTCTTTAACAGGGCTTTTATCGTCCTTGGTAATGCATACCCGGAATTTATTGCTCTTTTTTGTAATATATTTTCAATGCTTTCGAATTTGTTTACGTCTATAATTTCGTTATCGGATTTTCTTTTTTCTCCAATTGATCAGTTTTGCTGCTGCTTTATCGTATCCTCTCCCGATTGCTCCAAGGATTGGGTTTTAAAATTTGTCCTATTATTTCGATGTCTTCTTGAATTGCATTTATCGTAACTAAATCTATTGCTCTTGCTTCTCGCGGCATCATAACGTAATTTAACATCATTTTTCCTTTATTGTCATTCTCATTGAGAGTTGATCCTGTTTTTAATAACGACTTTTTGCTGTTCCGAATATTTTCCGGTCCATAAATATCGAAAATCATTCCTGTTTCTCCTCGTATTACTTCGTTGTCTTTGATTGTTTGCGGATATTCGTTTAATCATACCTCTTAATTGCTCACTCTCTTGTATTTGATTGCTTTGTGTACTTTGACTATAATTTTCGTTTTTGGTTGTCCCGATTTTCTCTTTATTGGACAATTTTCAGCCAAATGTCCGTTTAGGTTGCAGTTGAAACAGGTTGTAATCTCGAATCTTGTTGTTGTACTCATTATCGCCCTATCTCTTAAATGTCTGACCTCTTGCGTTGGGTTATTTTATGGACTCTTCTTGAATTGGTTTGGTTTTTGTTGACCTTGAATTCTTCTCATTCGACAATTCTTTGACATATGCCTGCTTTGATTGCAATTAAAACAGATTATCATTTCTTCTCCTTCTGTGCGAACTCTTCTATTATATCCTTGGCAATTTTTTAGTTGATAACCTCGGTCAGTTCTGCATCCTTCTTTTGAATAGATATCACATATTTGATTGTAGTTCGCGTTGTTAATCCTGAAATAATTATTACACTTTATAAATTTACCCCTATTGTTTGAATCCTCTTAACTGGAATATCGTAAATTCGTAATGGTTTTTCAATATATTGATTTGGTTGCGGGTAAATATCTTTCGTTTGTCTCGTTATCTCCATCACTACTTTCATTGGTTCTGATACTCAATCTTTTAACTCGGTTTGCTCATTTTCTCTTTCGACTCTTTCTTCTATTGTGGTTAATATTTTCTCTTCCAGTACGATTTCCGTTTGTCATGTTTCAGCTATTTTTGTTCCAACTGTTTTTATTTCCGAATTTCCAGTTTCTTTTTTGTCATTTAAATCTTCTTCGTTGCATTTTCTTTTTGAATGCATCTCCTGTACATTCCTCTTTAAACTTGAAGATATTGGTTCTCGGCCCCTCATTTCTGGTTCATCGCGTACGATTTTGTACATTGTTGATTCTCTCGAAAATATTTCTGTTTTATCCGTGTTTTTACTTGGCAACTCTTGGTTCATTTCCTCTCGGAGTTTTTCCATCTCTTTACTCGTACATATTTTCAACTGAGTTGGAATTCCTAGCTCGGGTGATTTCACGTTGTTTCCTTTATCGGTTAGCTTTTCCGTTAATTTATCATATTTTTCGGCTTCTGTTTCCAAACTTTCTAATCTTGTTGTAATCATTGGTTCTGCTATCGCTACTGTATTAAGTTTTCTATCCGTTGCCGCTTTTCACTCTCTTTGAATTTCAATAACATGGTCTATTTCTTTATCCTTGTTCTCCGTTTGTTTTGGTATATTTTCTGTTTCTCTACACAATGGTTTCCTTGATTCCGGTTTCTCGTAACTCGTTTTCTTGATTCTATCTCTAGTTCATCGGCTCTATTATTCGTCGTTTACTTGATCTCTTTATTCTTTTGGTTTACTCGTTCTCTTTATTCTTTGTCAATTATCTAAACATAAATAACACTTCTAGTATATAAATTTCCAAATTAATTTATCGTACTACTCTCACTGCTTTTCCTTAATTCTTTTCTCTACGTCAACTTTTTATCTTTTTAATTTTTGTTTTTTCATTTTAATTTTATTTTAAATTATCTATAGCTCGTATCAATTATCTATTTGTTTCGTCTAAATTATCCTTATAGTCGCATCAATTATCTATCCGGTCGTATCAATTAACTATTTTAATCAAATAAATCATCACCATCATATCAATAATCGTCTCGTTTACTATTCTCCTTTATCTCTATCATTGGTCCAAAAACGTTCCTTAATTTCTATGCGCTATAGGCCTTTTTACTTAACTCTTCTCGTCTTTTTCCTTAAACTTTAACCACTGTTGCTCTATGGGCCTTTTTATTTAAATTCTCTTGTCTTTTTCCGTAAACTTTATTCGCTGTAATAATTTTTCTTTCGCTTCATCTCCCTTCATTTTTAAGTCTATTTTGAATTATCTATATCTCGTAACAATTATCTATCGACCTCGTATCAATTATCTATATAGTCTTATCAATTATCTATGTGGTCGCATTAATTATCTATATTACAATAATAAAATCATTATACTCATACTCTCATTCAATCTGTAAATCATTTTTCCTAGGTCTCATTGATTAAAAATCGTTTACTTAATCCTCAGTCGCTGGCGCTCTATGCCCTCTAGAATTTCCGTTGGCTCTTCGGCCTTCGGCTTTAACTCTTTTACTGGTCATCTGTGACCTTAACATCTATTCGTACTCATATTTCCTCTTTACTCATATCTCTTTTCATTATAATCATATCATTCTTATTATTTCTCATCTAATCATAATCATATCTCATCCGGCACTCTATGGCCTCTAATATCTAATCATAATCATATCTCATCTGGCACTCTATGGCCTCTAATATCTAATCATAATCATATCTTATCCGGCACTCTATGGCCTCTAATATCTAATCATAATCATATCTTATCCGGCATTCTATGGCCTCTAATATCTAATCATAATCATATCTCATCTGGCACTCTATGGCCTCTAATATCTAATCATAATCATATCTCATCTGGCACTCTATGGCCTCTAATATCTAATCATAATCATATCTCATCTGGCACTCTATAGCCTCTAATATCTAATCATAATCATATCTCATCTGGCACTCTATGGCCTCTAATATCTAATCATAATCATATCTCATCTGGCACTCTATGGCCTCTAATATCTAATCATAATCATATCTTACTATTTCTCATCTTTACTGTTTACTCTAATCATAATCATATTCTATCAATTTCATCTTTACTCATATTCCTATTCATCTTATTCATATTATCTCTCATTGTTTCACCGGACTTGAGCTCATCAGTGACTTTTGGGTGTGTTTGAGGCCTCACACTGACTCTCAAGCCATGGCGTCTTTTGGCCGCGCATTCTTCCGGTTACGCTTTACTCACCGCCATTCGGATATTTGGTACTCGGTGTGGGATCCGGGTTATTGTACCAAACTCCTCGCTGGGCAATAAAAAAACATTCCCTCGGTACTCGGTGTGGGATCCGGGTTGTGTACCTCGGAGAATATAAAAGTATGGAAATGCCTAGATGTTCAATCAAGTTCCAAAAGCGGTTTACTTGATTTCCCGAATAGTGAAAAGAAAAGGAAGCGATTAAATGTGGGAGCGGAAAATAACTATCAAATCTCTACCCGCTCCTTCCATCAGATTTCTCGGCTCAATTCGGCCGCTCTCATCTGGCTTTAGTAGGAAATTTTGAGTATGAACCATTTACCGGTTAGTTCACATCTCACCTACCGTTTGGCCCCGATACTCGGTGTGGGATCCGGGTTGTTGTATCGAGTTCCTCCCAGCGAAAAAAAGAATCGTTCGATACTCGGTGTGTGATCCGGGTTTTTGTATCGAACGGCTCAGCGCCATCAGTCCCTTGGCTGATAACAACCTGAACACGACAGTCCGTAGCTGTCCTCTGGTGCCTCACCACCAGCTAGGGAAAAAAGAATATCTCTAGGTACCTTTAACGTCTAAATCATGCGCATTTTTCCAATTTTTATTTTTATTTTCGGTTTCCCCTTCACTTTCCCAATTCAAAAATTGTAGTAATCGCGTTGGTTTGTTCCCCAAAGAGGTGATCAATCTCTCGCCAGGAACTCCCCAACATTTGCGACGGATCCTACTACCTTCCTCTCCTCGGGTTGATCAAGGTTCTCCATCGGAATAAGCGTACTATCGTTATGATAGCTCGGTTTTAAATCTTACTTTCCAGTATTATTTCCATAAAATATAATATAAATAACATTACAAAATACACTAACAAAATGATGCATCGAAACTTTTACCGTACCTTATGTGTGATTTTTCAGCTTTCACTGTTTAAATTGTGTTTTACTTGTCCACTCAGAATTTATTTAACGGCTTTCATGAAGTTTTCGGCTTTTTTCGTATGTTTTACACCTTTCGGTTGCTATTGTTGTCTCATTTATTATTATTATTAATCTCAACTCATCGTTTTCAATCATTATTTTCCTCTGGTTGCTAACTATTATTCTCGTAATTCATTATTATCTCTAATCCTTTATTTTCATTAATAACAAGCATCATCATTTTATTCCTCTACGCTCATTTCTTACTATTCATTTCATTTACACCTGAACATTTCCTTTTATCTACGCCTAAGTTTCTCCATCATCTGGATTATCTTTTCGTCAATTTCTCTAACTTAATCGATTATCTGTTCTCGTTTAGTATCTAATTCGGCTTTACTTGGCCTCATGTCTTTTGCAATTCGCGCAATCGATCGTTCGTTATTTCCGTTACTATTTCTCGTCTCATAGGAGTAGGGGTTCGAAATCGTTGCAACCTTTTCCGTTAATATTTTGATCTTTAATTTAATTACTTTCAATTAATCGTTTATTACGTTTAGAATTATTTTAACTGACTTGGTGATCACGTCTTATTTCAAACAATTTTAATCCAGTAATTTCTAGTTTTCCGATTTTTTACGAACTCTTAGACGACCCGCATTTTGTGGTTTCCCCTATTTCTAATCACTTTAACCCTCGTGATTTCCACCTTTTCCCTATTTTTATTATTTTAATTTTTATTTATTTATCTATTTTTTTTTTATATTTTTATTACTACTTCTACGGGTTTTTTTTTTGGATGATATTTACACGATGATTCCATTGTTTTATACAACCTACCCATAATTTTATTTTTATTAATAGTTTCCTGTTTCTTTGATTCCTACTCTACAAATATTGATAATTTTATCCCCACTTTCCTGTTGAATCGTTTCATTTTTGACATTTTTGTGTATCTAATATTTTAACTTATTTACATATATTGATATTTTCCTCTCTTATTACAATACTCGTCATTCATGAGTTTTCTAAACTGTTGTTTTGTTTCATCATATTGTTGGAGTTGTCGGTGACTTCGAATAGAAATTATTGTCGCTCTGCCTCCAAACGTGTTTTAAACACCAGTAACGAACTCCAAACGATATAAACTTTATTGATTAATACACTTTGTCTCCACTGATTTACAAAAATATTTACAATTCACTTTCAAAATTTTTAATTTCTTCACAATTCTCTGAATTCTAGAATATTCGCAGGTTTTGACCCATTGTAACTTTTTATCAAAAGTTCACACGATTATAGTTCTATGGTAATTTTGATCGTCTTATTATTCTACACCATATATCAAAATTAAAATTTGTGGCCAAAGTTGTGACCCTTTATAACTTTTTATCTAAAGCTTTGATGCCTAAAGTTCTATTAGCAATTTTGCTTGTTTCGTCGATCTCTACAACATATCAAAAATTAAAAATTTTGACCAAGGTTTTGACCCTTTATAACTTTTGACCCAGAAGTCAGACTGCCATACTTCTATAGTAAATATTGCTCAGCTTCTCAAGCTCTACAACATATCAAAAATTAGAATTTTTGAAGGTTTGACCCTTAATAACTTTTTATCCAAAGGTCGAAAGATCCTAATTTTATCACCACTTTTGCCATTTCATCGTTCTGTACAACATATTAAAATTAATTTTTTTGACCAAGGTTTGACCCTTTTTAGCTTCGAACCTTTAGAAGATATAACCATGGTTCTATTGGCAATTTTATTAAGCTCATTCTTCTCTACAACATATCAAAAGTTATATTTTTTGGTCAAGGTTTGACCCTTTTTAGCTTCGAACCTTTAGAAGGTATAACCATGGTTCTATTGGCAATTTTATTAAGCTCATTCTTCTCTACAACATATCAAAAGTTATATTTTTTGGTCAAGGTTTGACCCTTTTTAGCTTCGAACCTTTAGAAGGTATAACCATGGTTCTATTGGCAATTTTATTAAGCTCATTCTTCTCTACAACATATCAAAAATAAAATTTTTTGGCCAAGGTTTGACCCTTTGTAACTTCGAACCTTCAGAAAATACAACCATAGTTCAATTGGCATTTTTACTCAGCTCATCGTTCTCTACATAATATCATCGAACTGTTTTCTCATCGTCAATAAGTCGATCGTTTTCCTTCGTTTGTTGTTAAGTTCCATTCTTTAGTTCACCCTCTCTCATTTTCTGTTTAATAATTAAACATTTGTTTTTATTTCCTTGGACTCTTTGCAAAAACAATCATTTTTTATTATATCCCGGCTGAGCCCCCAAATTTGTACTTTGTGGGCTAGTCGTCTATTGTTTACTCTCTTGATTTGTAGTCAGGTCGTTCGTTTTTCATCGATCTTTACAATTTCTTATCAATCTTTACAATCGATCTTTACACTTTTAAGTTCCACATATTTCATCTCTCCGGGGTTCGGCAAAATGTCGTCCCGACATTTCTATTTAAAAAGATAGTTATGCTTTATGTCCCCTGTCGTTTGTTGTGTACGAAAATCGTTCTATCCCGGCTGAGCCCCCAAATTTGTACTTGGTGGGCAAGCCATTCGTTTCTCATTTTGTAGTCGGGTTACTCGTTTTTTTATCTTTCTGTTTTAAGCTCTCTTCTTTTTCATTTGTCATCTCTCCGGGGTTTGGTAAAATGTCGTCCCGACATTTTCTATTTGAAAAGACAGTTCTGTATCATATCCCCTGGTTGTTTGCACACGAAAATCATTGAATCCCGGCTGAGCCCCCAAATTTGTATGGTGGGTTACAGGGTTTCAAATCTTGCTTATCCTTCTAGTTGCCCTCGTAACGCCATACAAAATGATTCTGATCCACTTGGCACCCGTTGCTAAGCAACGTTGGTAATGTGTTCAAGTGGTGGATCGTCCGCAAAAATTGAGTACCATGTGCTAGTACTATAGTTGCTCGGACAACCCTCGGGTTCACGAGCTGTCGATAGAAGACCTATGCTCGCTTTGCTCTGTCCCTCATGATCGTTCAAGATTAGGTCCTTATCTGCCTGCGGAGAGATGAGATTAAGGTTGAGTAACATGATGCAAATGTTTAGCATATAAATATATCAACGGAACAATTAAATTAAGAACACGACTACTCTATTTATTTAACAACGCGCGCAATGTTTACAGGTTAATGACCCTCGGACAACCCTCGGGTTCACGAGCTGTCGATAGAAGACCTGTGCTCGCTTTTGATTCTTAGGTCCCATTATTCTCCTATCTCCTTCAAATGTTAACCTATACTCTCATATCATTCATTGTTATGTCTATTCTCATAGTCCTTCTTCTTGTTGCCCATGTCGAAGATTATTCTTTGATCTGTACACCCTTTGTTATGTGAAATACACCCACATTATATCTTTCACCCTTATCCCTATTGTAACTACAATGTTTCCTATTATCATTACTAGCATTATCATTGTTGCCATAATGTGTATTACCCTTATTAATTGTTACTACTAATACCTTTATTAATATTTTTATAACTATAACTACCATTATATTTATTGTTATTGTTACTATGAGTATTACTATTATTATTATTATCAATATTATTATTGCTATAATTGCCATTACCCTTATCATTATCGTTATATTTATTAAGGTTTTGTAGGGATCCTTCCTTATTCTTCAGCGTTAAATTTTTTATTGATATACAACATTAGCCGTAGTCCATCTATATTTTTCGGTTTTCGATAAAGTATTTTTGTAAATTCGAAAATTTTAGCAGCGTTCCGCCCTTATTTTACGGTTCATCCCTATTCTACAGTTTTCGACAAAGTATTTTCATTTACTCGGAAAATTTGAGCAGCGTCCCGCCCATATTTTCCGCCTCAACTCAAATTAATTTATTTAATTCTTATTTAAAAACATTATTTTTCATGATTTTGGTCGTTCGGATTAATCTTTTTCCGATGGCTATTCATTTTAACTGTTGCAACGATTTCGCAATTTTCCCCGCTACCCATTCCCTCTTTTTGTCCTTAAGATCTATTTATGTTCATTTCATAGTTAATGAGTGCCCACTGGACTACTCGGTGTTAGAGATTTTGAGCCGATTGTTGTTAAAAATTTATGTCAATTTTACAGAAAACGGATGGTGAAGGAGCAGCCAATAAACTACTCATTTACCCTCCAATTTCCCCTATGTACGGATAATATTGACGTTCCAACTCCTGCGTTCCGCACGCTAAGTCTTCACGGGTACATATCATTGGCGATTTTCCACGCACCTACATGCATCTGTACTATGTAGATTTTGCTTTCTTGCGTTGTGTTGGCTGTGGGCCGGAAAATAACAAATAATATTTTACCATAGCATTTGGAATAAAAGTTTCGATGCACTAAGGCTGTAGATGTAAAATATTTATTCAGCATATTACATCGGCTACATACATTTGAAATTCATTGTATCCATTCCATAAAATTTACTTCGAAAATCCCATAAATTTAATTCGATAAATCATTCTGAAAAATCATCCATAAATTCAATTGAAAAATTACCCACAAATTTGATTCAAAAAATCATCCATAAATTCAATTGGAAAAACAAAATTATCCATAACTTCAATTTGCAAAACAAAAATCATTCATTAATTCGATCTGAAAAGTCATACATAAATTCAATTGAAAAATTACCCATCAATTCTCTTCGAAAAATCAACTAATAATATTGCACCAGTTGAGAGTGATCGTGTTCAGGCAAAACACTTACCCGTGTTAATTGCTTGAATGCACGGCTCTCAACCAGCTACACAACCAGCTACACAGTTCTATAATGAAATTTTTTCTCCGAAAAATAAGACTGACTATTTGTGAAAACACATCAGTATTTATACCTATTTTTCTCGCGTGTGAAATTTGATGCAGTAAAACAAAATTCGACCTTGTTATTTTCTAGTAAATTCTATTCGTTAATTTTATTATTTTTTTTTTTTGATTTTTTTTTTTGATTTATTTTTATAATTTTTTTATTTAAGATTTTTATTGAATTATTACTAATTCAAATTTTCGATTTAAATTTCATTTTAATGAACTTTTATTAATTTTTTCAATTTCGTCGAATTTGTTGTGTTTTCTTGTTATATTTGTGTAGGTATCGTGCGAATCTTGGTGCATTTTGTTATTATTTTAATTTTATTTTAATGTTTTTGATTTTATATTTATTTATATTTTCTCAGATTTTAAAGTGTTTAATTGGTGTTATATATTGTATTTTAAGTTATCTTGGTGCTGGGTTTTCGTGCTGTATTACTGATGCATTTAAACAATTCTCAAGGCTATTAGTGTGCTGGCCCAACATTATTATTATTATTATTATTATTATTATTGTTGGGCCAGAACACAAACGGCCTTGTAAAGTGTTTAAATGAATTTGTAATACACACGCAAACATAATATGCAGATTTAAACTCTTACCTATTAAAACACCAATTAACCATACTAAAATGCGAGAAAGAGAACAATTAAATATAAAATTATAAAACACAAAATAAATTAAAATTATAACAAAGTGCAACAAGATCCGCACGAAATAAACATAAACATAACATGAAAACCTAACAATTTGACCGAAATTTGACAATTTATCAAAAAATGCGAAATTTCATTAAAAATGGAATAAAAATCAAAGAATTTGAATTAGAAATAATTTAATTCAAAATTCAAAAGAAAAATTGTCAAATTAAATTAGAAAATAATAAAATTAAAAATGGAATATTCTAGAAAATAACATGGCCAAATTTTGTTTTACTAAATCAAAAAGAACACGCAAGGTTAGGGTCGTACAATAGGTATATATACCGATTCATTTTTACATAATTTTAATCGTCTAATCAGTTTTATCAAAACTTGAAACCAGTTTTAACCAGTTAATCAGTTTTTGGGAACAATACTATTTGATCTGAGTGAGAGAATTGTTAGAAACTCTCTCCACGTCGCATCCTCGCAACCTCAATGGAGCTCTGCTTGGGTGTCGGCGTGGGGAGAGCGTGTTACTCTATGATGTTCAAATTTTATGCTCAGAAAATTTATGAAATGTAGTATATGATCAATATAAATATTAACTGAAATTTTTTCGTCCATGCTGCAATTTTTTCCGGCCCACAGCCACTCACGCACCGCAAGTTAATAAAATATACATACAACTCAGGCTGTGTAGGAGCAGTTTATCTGCCAATAGCCTGTGCCCGTGAAGGTTCCGGCGTGAATAACGCTGGACCTAAACGTCAAATCATAACCGTTATTAGGGAAATTGGGAGGAGGGGAAGTAGTCTTTTGGCTGCTCCTCCACCACCCATTTTCCAATAAATTCGACCTAAATTTTGATTTCACACATCGGCAAAAATCATAACCATTGAGTAGCTCGGTGAGCACTCTTAAAATTCTAATATAAACACAGTCAACTTAAGATCAATATTCAAGGAAAGGAACTGGGAAAAAGAATTCGGAAATCGTTATAATGCCTTCTAAATGTCTCGAAACAAAATTAATAAAATAAAGCATAATAGATTTAGTAAAAATCATTTAGCTGAGAAATTTCACTGCAGTTATAGAGAAATAATGAGGAAATAAAAAGTGAATGAAACGATAAGGTTATAGAATACTTTAGGTTGTAGTTAGAAGTTATCACCACCCAAATGTGCTAATGTTATGACTAGATTAACAACCACACTATCGCCAAAATCTTTATTATTATTAATACCTATTATTATTAAACTAGAATTTTCTCAAAACCGAAATGAAAAAATTTACTTCCCAGTAATCAAGCCGTCAAAATTATCGTAATTAATCATGATTTAGAGACAGAAATCTAACGTAGTCCCTCGTAAATCGAACATAGAAAAATTCAACCCAAAAGTAACCTAATGTGTTTTGATTAAATCAATTATGACCTCCCACCACCGAATAAAATGACCCATAAATTCGAAATTGTCATCAATATAACCAAATTACTTGTCAATAAAATAATCAGAACTTAAATGAGATCAAAAATCACTTTAACAAAAACCAGCATTAAAGATTTGCACAGTATATCTCCTTTTCACCCACAGGGACACAATAATAGATAAGAATAGAGACACATATATTGAATTCCAAAATAGACCAGTGATCATCCATGATTGCCTTCACGACAAGTAACTAGCAAAATATACAAAACTAGACGATGTAAGGAACCTGTGTAGAGGTTGGCTGACGAACATTGAGAAGCTAGAACCTGAATTAATCGTTTAGAGAAAGGTCGAAATCAATTATTTAAATTTTCACCTGAAGCCAGAAATCCAAAATGATAAGACAAAATCCATGCAATATCATTGAAATAATACAAATAGATCGAGGTGCTAATCCATAAGGAAATCACAAAGTAAATAGTGTATCAATACGGAGAACTATGAAAAATCACTCAGGTGACGTGGCCAACAGGCAATTTAAATTAATCGTCGACAAAAACAAGAATATGCGACACCTGAACAAACACGTGGAAAAATTAAATCAATTAGAAATCCTTACCACTGAATTCCACGTTGACAGAAAAATCCACCAATCAGAATAACCCGAGAGTATACATATGTCTGATCGACAAGTGAACATGCGTGCACCATATCAACGCAATATAAATGGATAGACGAAGGAACAGTAATTTTAGTCAAGTCAATATGAATAACACAGGAAAATCTAATAAACAAGGAAAAGCCAGAATACAAGACTATATTTCCCACCATCACAGTGGTGACGAGATCACCATGTAGCGTCGAACGGGCGCCCAAAGAAGTAAAATTAATATTTATATAAATTCCATTTTTAATCCTTATAATTATTTATATGCTCTGATCAACCCCAACAACCGTCCAACTTAATATGAGGAAGAGTATTGCCAGTTCATCCAGTAATGAATTGAGAGAAAGTTTGAGCCGATTCATGGGATTTGAGTTTAACGATGATGATGCAAATTTATTCTTAACCTTGTTAAATTTGATTGAATTTCGTTTTTCGCATGAATATCGCCAAGACAAACTACTATATGGTAAAGCAGTAATTAAAATCGAAATAGCTCAGGTGGAAATATAAATTCGAAAGGTCCATCAAACCTAAAACTAGATGAATTAAACGTGACACCTCCATAATGCCTCTCTCCAACGATCGACAGCTACATCCTCGGACAAAACGAACCACTAGAGTCTAGAGTTTGTCACCTCTCAGACGCGATAGGACTGAATAACAATGTCGACGTGGCTGACAACACCGATCGAGGATATTCGCTACACAAGTCCAAGAATTAACCCGATGTTTTCGCTATCGCCGAAAAGAGTATTACCTTCATGTAAAGAAAACCCGCTTTGATACATTATGCGATTTTGTTTTTCTTTGATTCAAATTAATGATATTTCTTTAAACAGACTCCTGGATAGACGAGTCCCGCATAACTATGAGATTCCCATCTCACACCGCCGCGAAATGCAGACAGGCGATGTGGGATGAGGGATATTCAATCTCTCCCGTCCGAGAATCAACGACCGGAAGACAAGAAGGAATAGCAGACGTAGAACGGACTTTTGTGGCTATTAAACGGGAGCCTGGGCGAAACCCCGCTCGCAAACTCCGCGGTCAAGCCGAGGATATACTTCCTCGGTTAGAGGCTCACCAAAGAAGAACGAACAGGGACGTGAATCGAGCCCGTCAACACCTCAAACAAATAAACGAAGAAATTGCGGCCGGAATAATCTCGAGCACAGATGGGTACGCACCCTCTTATGGCGTCTCATTTGAGCTCGATGACCTGCGGATAAATCAACCAATCAGGCCGATGATCGTGTCTTTACCAAAGAAGGCTCTGCCGAATGGGATGAGACCAGAATCAAGAGAATGGGAATCGAAGGGAAATCACCCCTACACACGACGAGTCGATAGACCAAACTCGAACCGCCGTTATCCATCATCTCGCCATTACTGAATTGATAGAATTAATTGTTTTGGAGTTCTTATTTTTCATTTCTTACTGCTAGTATTAGAAACACTGTCTTATCACATTTTGTATTACCTATAACTATTATAATATAGATAGTCTAGTGTATTGGAATCACTAATTTAAATAATAAATTGTTTTGTATTTCCTATAACTATTATAATATAGATAGTCTAATGTATTGGAATCGCTAATTTAAATAATAAATTGATTAAGTTGCTAATTAGTTGTTTTATTGTAGAAATGAATTCAGATGAAATTTTGAATACGGTTTTCAAAAGCACTCAGAAAGAGAATGTTGATCCCCACAGACAACTGGTAGAAATGACTCGAGAAATACACCGCATAAAGTCAACCTGGGTAGAACCGTCCAAAGCGAAAGTCTTATACCAACGAATAACTGCCGCCCAACGCGGATGGGCTGAAGAAAAACGGTTGACGCAGGCCATGAAGACGCAGATCCGAGGGTTAAAAGTGGCACTAGCGGCCTGTCAAGAGGGCCAAGCCGTCACATACCCTCTGGTCTTCGCATCGGTCCAGCTGGCGTATCGTGATGCCACCAGTACATCTAAGCCGGCAATAAAATCACCCCAACGGCGTCCAGGAACATTTGAACGGGCGAGACGTCTAGCGATGAGGTTGTCGGAGCAGAAGAAATAAAAATTGTTTTAACAATAAATGTTTAGTTAAAGTGTGTGTACTCTTGTTAATATTTAGTAAGGTTCTAAGCAAAACAATGAGATCAAATCAGAGAAATAGACGACGAATTACACTTGCAAGCGAAGGGGACCGAAAATAGAAATTGCATGCGTACCTTCCATCGGTGGTGCGTTGAACCCACTATGGGATCAGGCCTTAGCAGTTCCTACGTGGCGCTTACCTTTGGTGATCCCATAACCAGTGGTTGCATTAACAACGTTGCTTGGCAACGGGTAACCACTGGGGGAGTGATAACAATTTTCAGTATTACTTATCGCCTCACTGTATGCTAGTTGGGCTGGCGCGAACACCAGTCGATATGTCACTGCGTTGCCCTTCTGGCAAGCCAACAGTGCCACTTCAAAACTTCGGATTTGCGTTTTTTGGGTTTGTACTAATTGCTTTTCTTTCGCCCAACCATGCTGTGCGGCGGTAAATCGCTGATACACTGCTTTTGCTTTTGTGATCATAAGTTCTTTTGATCATTTGAATGATATTCTGTTGACTATTCATCGTGGTTCGAAAAAGGAGATGAGCTTTGCGCAAACGCCTATATATTTAACGGCGTAGGTGTGTCTTTCGTCATCAATGAAATACGTAATTATTTGTCCATGTAATTGTATTGACATATGGAAATTATAAATCTATTCGGTATTTCTTATTTGTATTAACATTTAGAAGAAATTAATTCGACATTCTTTTCTATATATGATTGTCTTGATTTTAGGCATGCGAACACAAATCGATATTTATTCTTCCCTGTACTGGCAATGACATTTAATATTAACAAAATCCGAGGAGGGAAAATTTATTTTTCTTTTCCACATACATTCTCTTCTGTCGATCGCCAATGATGTGTGGGGGCATCGCCGTGTATTATTTCCAAGTCGGGAATTTCATATATTTATTTTAATAAATTTCGGGGAAATCTTCAGACAAATGGTCCGCACTCGACAACAATTTGTATTATTAATTCTAATTAATGTTAGGGGTATTTTCTTTAAGTGGCTTCTTAATTACACTCCATAAATTTTAGATGCTTGAATGGTAGATTCCAATTATTAAGTAGCTGTTTAGTCGGCTCTCGTTGGTAGTTTGTCTCAATGACGTTCTTTACGAAGACTCCACGTCATTCCACGGTGATGGGAGGAAATTACTATTCCGCATGTGCGGTACGAACAATTTTATCAAGTGTATTATCTAATTTTATGGTTGCTTTGTGTCACTTTTGTTATTTATTTGCATGTGGACAAAATTCTATACACCAGCTGTCACTGAGATAAATCACCTATAATATAAAATAAAATCAATAAATTTATAGCATATAAACACACCAACTCACCTTGAGGTTGCTTGTAAAATGGTTAATGAGACAAACCCTAAACTATAGAGACACAAAAAGTGAGAAAGAAATAAAATAATGCACATTAACTCAACCTATAATAAAACATGCATGCTAACTTTTAACATGTAGCCATCCGAAGTTGAAAAAATCCCTATAATAAATAATTTTATAGACATTTTTGAGATAATTTTAGAAAGAAAAATGGCGGAAAAAATTTTTAATTTAAATTTTGAGGTTTTTGCTAGTGTTGGGCCAGAACACAAACGGCCTGGAGAAATGTTTAAATGGATCGGTAACACACATGCAAATATAACAAGCAAATTCAAAATAAAACCTATTAAAACACCAATTAAACCCTATCAAATATGAGGAAAAAGAGAATTAAATACAAAATAATAAACATAAAAATAAATTAAAATAATAACAAAAATGCAACAAGATTCGCACGATACAAACACAAACATAACAAGAAAACCCAACAAATTCGACAAAATTTGATAAATTAATAAAAGTTCATGAAAATGAAACTTAAATCAAAAGATTTGAATTAGTAATAATTCAATAAAAATTCTAAATGAAAAATTATTAAAATTAATTGAAAAATAATAAAAAATTAAAGATTAGAATACATTAGAAAATAACAAGGTCGAATTTTGTTTTACTACATCAAATTTAACATGCGAGGTTAGGGACAGAAAATAGGTATAAATACCGATTCATTTTTACATTAAATTTAATCATTTTTAAAACCATTTTGAATCAAAATTTGATTTTTGAATTATTGATTAAAAATCTATTACGAAATTCTTAGGTGAGAATTAGTTGTATTTGGAACTCTCTCTCCACGTCACATCCTCGCAACCTCGGTAGAGCTCTGCTTGGATGTCGGCGTGGGGGGAGATGTATTTTTATGAAATTTTTGATTGAATGGATCAAGTAATTCTGTATTTTGTTTTTAATATATATTAATACATATTTATGTTTAAAACTTGTTTTTCTTAAAACTAATTAATCTGTCGAAATTTTTCCGGCCCACAGCCAAGTCACATCGCAAGTTAGTAAAATCAACATATAATTCAGATTCGTGTAAGCGCGTGGAATATCGCCAATGATCTGTGCCCGTGAAGACTCGGCGTGCGGAACGCAGGGTTGGAACGTCAATACTATCCCGTATAGAAGAAATGAGGAATAAGGAAAGAGTCTATTGGCTGCTTCCTCGTTTCTCATTTCTATAAAATCGACCTAAATTATATCACACACGGCTCAAAATCACCACACCGAGTAGTCCAGTGGGCACTCATTAAATATAATATGAACACTAAATGCGTTTAGGGCTTATTAAAGGGAAAGGTTACGGGGAATAAATCAATATGAAATCGCTGCTATAAAAATTAAATTACTAATGAATTAACTTAACTTTGAATTAAAATTCCTTAAACAAATCAACCCAAATTTCTATTAACTTTGAATTAGAATTTTTAATCAACTCAAATTTCTAAAAAATGGGAAATTTAATCAGGTTCTGAGTCAAAGCATAGGCGCGTTTGAGTTAATTACCATGTAATAATCGAAATGTTTAAAAAATAAATTCCACTATAGTACGGTTGGTTTTTAGTCATCGTACGCTATTAAAAATCACCAAAAACCCTTATTAATTAGCATAAACATGGTAAAGCGATTACTTTAAAATTAAAGACGAAAGTCAAACCATATAAACTTTATTTCAGTAAATTAAAATTATTCGCTTACAGAAATTTGGCATAAAGTGTCGAAAATAAATTCCGGACAGTAAGTAGATTAGTTTGATATTAACATTAAGATCCCAGCAGCAGTCGAACCAATTTTCAGTATCATGATAGTGAATGAGGTAAATAAATCCAACGAGAAAATTTTTGCGAACGAGGAAAATCCCTTGAAATGTGTACCAAAATTAATTAATTAAAAAATTACGATAAATTACCGAATGACCAGAGAGAAACTTCCCCACAAAATCACTGACGATTGATAGGAAAATCCAACGACATGAAGCTCCGCGACATAATAACGTGGTTCGATTCCCTAAAATCACTGTATCATCATAGCAAAAACTAATTCAGATCTTACCCAATAATTCGCTAAACCAAAATCTAAAAGTTCAACTCGCCTAAACCATAATTAGTAAAATTACAAATTATAAAATAAACAACATTACCCTAACAAAACTCGCTGACATTTCCGTCGATATAAACACTCATCGTGATCAAGTTGCGATTGGCATTCGTTTCCGGTTCGTCTGATTCATTTACACTTTCATTAATATATGCGTCGACGATAGCAGGATATCCATTATTTTCACTTGACAAATTATGCATTCGCCAAACATCTCAGACGAAGATTTAGAACTTCAATCACCAAATGTTGCAGAAGCCCCCCTTGAGTAAATTTTAATTAATTTTAATAACAAAATTATGATCATGTTTGAGCCTTAGAAACAACCCAGAATCAAGACTATATCCTCTTTTCCGCCAAGTGAAAACTCGAGTTAGTGAGTAAATGCTCCAGATTTAAGTCAACGACCAAATGAGGCATACCTGATAATGCATCATGATAGTTCCGCACCAGACAAATCCCAAAATTCCTGACATTCCGCAGTTAAGCGCAACAATCATTTTATTGTGTTGTTATGTACCTTCGTCAATCCAAATCGGTCTACAGTGTCACGAATATTTAGTTAACAAGTACTACGCGAGAATTCCGGTCATGATCACATAAGAAAATTGTTTGCCGATTCATTTTGGGAAAACGAATTTCTTGAATATTTACTTCAGAAACCTAGGTTAAAATCAAATCTTGTGGAGATAAAGATATTGGCTTGGCGATCGTTCCAAGTACTTTCCTTTAAATTCTTCAGTCGAACCGTTAGATCATTCTATTATCATCATTCCCATTCGACCCAGGTATTTTTAATTGATCAATGAACCACACATTTGGCACGAATTTCGTAACTTTTGAAACTGTTTTATTTTGAATAGATAAATGGTAATTGTTAAAATCACTTTATTTTATAATTCGACGGAAGACCTATACATGTTTAACTATCCAGTTGTTGCTCCATAAAAAGGTAGACCCCTTTATTTCTATCCAGAAAAGTAACACACGCCCAACTTCGAGTTCCAGGAGATTTAGCGCATGAAAAATTAGTTAGTTCAGGTTTTTCTTTAAACGACGAGGGATTTTTCTATGATCGAGAACCACAATATAACCAACCCCATCTAAAATACCAAGAGAAATACCGAATAATACTATTAATCTCACCAATCTCTCCATTCAGGACAACCTGGAGCTATCATTGAACTCCCCGCCCATATCGTGGAGCAATGGCGGCAGGCATGGAATCGGGTGTATCGAGAGCGATGCCCTGACATGCCCGAAGACGACAGACAAGAGGATATCTCACCAGAAGAATTTATGCGACAGTTCCGACAACTGTCTGACGAACCAAGTCCATCCCGAGACATACTGGCCCAGGCCCAAGAACTCCTGGAAGGTTTCCTACAACACCAGCGCGATGTCGAGGCGGCCGTGGACGGGCCACGAAATACTTGGCCAACGTCAAAGACGACCTAGCGGCGGGACGTCTGGCAAGTAGCTATCCATCTTCCCCGAGACCGACTCGAAATACCAAGAGGCCAGTATTTGTGATCCCTGGCTACTCCCCAGAAGAAGGGATCAAGCGATTCCTCGCAGACGAGTAATCATTTAAAACAATGACAATTAATGATTGGGATATTTTGTCATTTAGTATATTATTAAAATTCTAGACTTAAAAATTCTTTTCTCCCTCTGTTATTGTAGATTTGTTTTATAAATATGTTTAAGTTTAATCACACTTATTATTATAGTAATCATCGCAAAATTCAACCCTTATTATTCTAGAGATGGACCCCGTGAAATTACTACAAACCGATTTAACCCATGCGAGATAGGCCAATAAGAAACTCCATGACCAACTCATCCAAACAGTCCGGGAAACTCAACAGATTAAAGCGACGTGGATAGAGCCACAGAGAGTCAACCCGTTACACCAAAAATTGACCGCGTCCCAGAAGGGATGGGCGGAAGAAAAGCAATTGGTCCAAGGACTGAAGACTCAAATCAGGGGACTAGAGGTAGCGTTGTCCGCCTGTCAAGAAGGAGCAGCGGTGACCTACCCTTTAGTCTTCGCCCCTGCTCAATTGGCATATCGCGAAGCGAATACTACCCCATCTACAACGTCAACTACTACCGCGACCACTACTCCAATCACCCCCTCAACAACCAGTCGACGACCTGGGCGTAAAGAGCGGGCTAAGCAACGAGCAGCTCGAATTTCAGATAAACTTGGATTTTTATAGCTTATGTGTTTAATAGATAAATAAAGTAGGACAGAGATCGTTGTTCATATATATGGTAGTTTCTGTACACATCTTGTTATATTTACATCATCTTAGTGGTTCGAAACAACATTGTTGAAGGATTTAAATAAGAAATACCACCCAATTTGTTTCCAAACTAATGCCGGTAAAACAGTTAAATAGACGATAGGAATTTAAACGCAAGGGGACCAAATAATTTAAAAGCAAGCATAGGCCTTCTATCGACAGCTCGTTGGACCCAGAGATCGTTCGGTCAATAATAGTGTTAGCAATAACGCTCACTTTTTGTGAACGATCTACCCACTCGAACACAGTTCCAACGTTGCTCAGCAACGGGTGCCGAGTGGTAAGCGAAAGAATGTTTGTATGGGGTTGCCTGGGTAACAACCATATAGTTTCAGAATGTCAAAACCCAGTAACCCACCACTAGGAAAGTTCGAGTAAATGAGGATGTATCTTCAAAAGATTTACCCTTAAAACTAAAATTATTCTAATATTTCAGATATTTCTGTAGAAAAAAGCAAAACCTGAAATCCTAAAAAAAGCATAAATTTTTAAATTATTTTTGTAAGTTTTAAAAAATAATCATAAACCAAATTATTTCGTGTACATAATCGATGATTTTTTACAAAATATTTATAAAAAATATAATTATTTAATGCAAATAATAATTTTTATAAGTTCAAAAATAATTTAACTCACATTTTTTGAATAATAATATCCGAAAAAAATTACATATTTTTGGAGAATAGTTATTGTTACTAATTTTCCTAAATGGTGGGCTTCTGGGTTTTGATATTTGAGACTATATGGTTGTTACCCAGACAACCCCATACAAATATTCCTTCACTTACCACTTGGCACCCGTTGCTAAGCAACGTTGGAACTGTGTTCGAGTGGGTAGATCGTCCGCAAAAAGTGAGCGCTATTGCTAGTCCTATAATTGACCGAACGATCCATGGGTCCAACGAGCTGTCGATAGAAGACCTGTGCTCGCTTTTGATTCTTAGGTCCCATTATTCTCCTATCTCTTTCAAATGTTAACCTATACTCTCATATCATCTATCTTTATGTCCATTCGTTTGGTCCTTCTTATTATTGTCCATGTTGATGATTTTTTTATGGTCTGTAAACCCTTTGTTATGTTAAGTAAACAGAGTACATCTCTTACCCTTATCCTTATTATAACTACAATGTTCCCTATTATTATTACTAGCATTATCATTGTTGCCATCATATGTATTACCTTTATTAATTGTTGCTACTATTTCCTATATTATTATTTTTGTTACTATAACTACCATTATAATTATTGTTATTACCACTATGATTATTACTACTATTATTATTATCATAATTATTATCATCATTACTACTAATACCATGATTATTATTATTATTATCATTATTATTATTATTATTATTATTATTATTATTATTATTATTATTATTACTATTATTATTATTATTATAATTATTATTATCGAGTTTTTTGTAGGAATCCTTCCTCATTCCTCAGCTTTATAAAATAATTTTTTATTGATATACAACATTAGCCCATACCCATTCTTATTTTACAATTTTAGACAAAGTAGTTTTGTTGGTTCAAATATTTTGGCAGCGTACCGCCCTTATTTTTCGGTTCATCCCTATTCTACCGTTTCCGACAAAGTATTTTCACTGACTCGGAAAATTTGAGCAGCGTTCCACCCTTATTTTTCAGTTTCATAATAATCTTATACCAACCGTTGAGTCGCATTTCACTTTTATTTTTCTATATTCTATAAGTATTTTAGTTGATTCGGAAAATTTGAGCAGCGTTCCGCCTTATTTTACAGTTTTTTATGATAAGTGTTTTAACTATTCCCAAAAATTTGCGCAGCGTTCTGCCCATATTTTCCGTTTCAATTGACATAATTTATTTAATTTTTATTTAAATATTATTTTTCGTGATTTTGAGTCGTTCGGATCAATCTTTTTCCGATGGCTATTCATTTTAAATGTTGCAACGCTTTCGCAATTTTCCCCGCTACCCATTCCCTCTTTTTGTCCTTAAGATCTATGTATGTTCATTTCATAGTTAATGAGTGCCCACTGGACTACTCGGTGTTAGAGATTTTGAGCCGATTGTAGAATCATTTAGGTCGATTTTAAAGAAATCGAGAAACGAGGAAGTAACTAAAAGACCACTTCCTTACTCCTCCTTTCTTCTATACGGAATAATATTGACGTTCCGATCCCTGCGTTCCGCACGCCGGGTCTTCACAGATCATCGGCGGTATTCCACGCACTTACACGAATCTGAATACTGTATATGATTTTACTATCTTGCAATGTATTGGCTGTGGGCCGGAAAACTTTCGACAATTAGAAAATAATTTAAGCATCATAATAATTTATTAAATCCAAAGCTAAATTACCGGCTACTTCCATTAAAATTCATAAATTCAACCATCAAAATTAAAAACATTGAATTAAACTTCCTAAATAAATCGAATGCATACATAAAAATCCATATCCATAATATTCATATTTATCCATAAAAATCCATATATCCATATCCATAAAATTCATATTTATCCATAAAAATCCATAAATCCATATCCATAAAATTCATAATTATCCATAAATCCATATCCTTCCTAAATAAATCGAATACATCCATAAAAATCCATAAATCCATATCCATAAAATTCATATTTATCCATAAAAATCCATAAATCCATATCCATAAAATTCATAATTATCCATAAATCCATATCCTTCCTAAATAAATCGAATACATCCATAAAAATTCATAAATCCATCCAAATTAAAAACATCGAATTAAATAATCCAAAGTGGAACTGCTGACAACCAGTGTCAAAATACGATTTAAAATCAATACATAAATCATATCAGTATATATACCTATAATTTGGCCTTAACCTTGCGTGTTAGTTTTAGTGCGATTAAACAAAATTCGACTTTGAAATTATTTGTGTTATCTAAATTAAATTTTTATTTATTTCTTAATTTAAATTGGTAATTTATTTTTAACATTTTTAATTAAATTTATTCATCCAAAAATATTTTATTTTTATTCGTTTAATTCATTAATTTTTAATTTTATATAAATGGTCATTTTACGGTCGAATTTTCTTGTTATTATGTTATTTTTTATGTAAATTTTGTGCGGTTCTTGGTGCATTTTGTATTTATTTTATTTTACTTTTTATGTTTTTAATTTTATATTTATTTATATTCTCTCAGATTTTAAAATGTTTAATTGGTGTTGTATATTATATTTTAAGTTATCTTGGTGCTAGGTTTTCGTGTTGTATTACTGATACATTTAAACAATTCTCAAGGCTATTTGTGTCCTGGCCCAACATAAATATCATTTATAATAATATATATGAAATAGTTGATCAGTGTTATATTTAAGAGCTTGAATTATGATCATATTTCCTTATGAAATCATAATTCAACTCTTAAAATTTAACTTTAAGTTATATAACAATATAAAAAACAACTTACTTAGCAGCCATTTAAAAAATGGCTGAAATCCATTCACAAAAAATAAATTCCGCTAAGTTGATTTATGTATCAACTTGAATTATAGCGGAATTTATCTCAGTGACAGCTGGTGTATTGTCGTGATGTTACTTAGAGTAGGCATGTTAAATCATTTCGGTATGGAAGAAATTTACCTCGACCTCAGATAGTGAGTAGTTTATGTGGTCGCGATCGTTTATCCTCTTGCCAAAGCGGTCATTATTATTACCATATTGCAATTCGCCTATCTCTCTCGTCATTGTCATGAATTTGATGTTTTCTTTGCTGGAGTTTTATATTAATAATTCTTGTCTCGATTAATCTAATATTAAATTATTCGTATTTTATTCGGTAATTAGTTGTGTTCGTTGGTTAATATATGATGGTTTCCCCGTAATGTTAGCTAGTTAGTTTATTTGTCTCACCCTCTTTTATGTTGGGCTTACCGTTAATAAATCGAGTGTCGAATTTTCATTTATGTAATTTAGTATCAACTCATTTGAAAATTTTTGTTATTCCTCATTACCCGTTTGGATCGCTATTAACGTGATTTTTAATTTATAATTTATGGAACACCTTGGATCTAGAATTATCAATTTGGAATAGTTATTTGAATTAATTTGATTGTTAGCATTGCATCGATTTCCCGCTCACTTCCCACACTCACCTCCCTTATTTGATCTTAGCGTTAGATGTATCGATATTATAATGTTACGAATGCCCACTGGACTACTCGGTGTAGATGATTTTGAAAAGATGAGTAACGTGGTTTTAGGTCGAGTTTTCGGGAGATGAATGACGAAGAGGCAGTCAAAAGACACCTGTCCACCTTCCATCTTCCCCTATAAACGGCATGAATTAACCTTATTTAATAGAAAATATGATTTTTATTTCACAAAATCCTTAGAATGGGTAAAATTCCATTTTTAGATTTTCTATTTTAGTTAAGCATTTTTATATTTACATGAAATTGTGAATGATTACATTTGGGTCGCTCCATCTGTGCATTTATTTAAAGCTTTTAAACGAATCAAATTCACAACTTGATTTATTTTCATATATAGGTTTGGATTGTATAATCCACGTCCGATTTAAACTTCAAAAATTTCTCTGACTGTTAAAGTTCTCAAATTTTTTAGTGGAGTTCTTGTCCTGATTTGGATCGTAGATCTGTAATACTCTTTTGCTTTTTAGTTACTTCTTCCTATAAGGCCACCCAACGTCCGAGAGTGCAATTAATACGATGCTTTCTTTTTCTCTTTGAAGAGAGAACAGAAACCATCAACCTAGTAACTTCCAGAAAGGATAATAATATCTTTTATACCTAAAACTAACATTCAAAGATTTCTAATAAACTTTATATGAATAAAAAATAATATTATTCAAAATTTCAAAATAATAAATATTATAATTCAATACTGTTACTCAAACTTTTAGCTTTATATTGTAAACGGCACACTCGAATTATTCTTTTCAGAGAGACTTCTTTTCAGCATTGTTTTATTGAAAGATTGATGTTCATAATGCGTTACAATTTTATAAATGTGTTTTTTATATAATGACAATTTTGATTTTTTTTCTTTCTTTTATCTCTTTCTTTCTCTTTCTCTGACATTATATTTAAATCTTTCCCATGGCGAGGCAGCAGAGCTAAATTTTATTAAATGTGGGATATTTATCACATTTAAGGTCCACCCTAATTTCTACCAAAGAACATTTACAGTCTTACTCAGTGTCTGTTATGTGTGTATTATGTGAAAACATTGGTATATTTTAGTATTTTATTGAAATATATCAGTCATTGTTGAGAATTATTTTAAATTAGGCATCTACTTTTTATTTATTATGGGACCATCGAAATTTAAGTTTTATTTTATTAAGCTTTTTTTGTTAATTATTAAAAACTTAAATTTTCTACATATTTATTTCTGGTAACAGTCAATATGAGAAATATGGAAATTTATTAAAGATCAGACACAATTTTTTGGGTAGTAGAAATCATGCAAGTTTTTACTGAAAACATGTAAATGTGTACTGGGTGAATGTAATTCGAGAAACTGAGAGTAAAGTTAAAATGTTTAGAGGAAATAAAGAAAATTATGACTTAAATGAATTCGATTAAATTCAAACATGTATTACTCATCAGAATGCTGAAGATTAGTTGCATTTGCAGTGTAATGATGAATTTCATTGATAGGTTATTGAGTTGAAGGATTGATAACTATTAGGTAACCTAAATTGGATGCTGGTGATAAAACTAAAATAATTATTTTTAGTATTATAATAAATGATGGAAATATTAGTGAGAGTGAAATACTGATGATTTATAAGACAGATGAAATAATGATACAATAACAATGCAAAGATGAAAATATTAATAAAAATTACTGATGTCGTAATAAGATGTTGGAAATTATCAATAGAAGAAAATAAATCCAGAAAAACAATGGTGATGAAGAGGAAATAAAATGACGGATTCACAAAGGAGGAAAATAAATTCAGAAAACAATGAGGAAAGAGATCGAAATATAATAACTTTCAGATTAAATAAGTGAAGTACAGGTGTGATTGTAAAGTAGAAAAATGGAAAAATTACTAAATTTGCTCATATATATTAAATTGTTACATACATAAACAATTATATTTGATCAAAGGGTAAATTAAGGTACTCACATTTGAAACAATAAAATTAAAGAAAGCAGAAAATAGTTAAAACCAACTACATAAAAATTTATTACTCAGATAATTTACATTTACATCAGATAATATGAGCTTGATCTTGAGGCGGTTAGACCGGAGTAGGTAGATGGGAGTCATCCTGCACAGAGTGTTCTGATTAGCTGACGGGAAACGATGACTCATCGAGTAGAGGGTAAGTCAGGGGTCATGTGGGTGTGTCATGTGTGTATATGACTTATGGGCTTTGTTTTAACTTAGAAAAATTTTGAACCGCTTTAGAACAAAGACCACGAGTCATACACACACGACACATCCACATAACCCTGACTCACCCTCTACAAGGTGAGCCAATCAGAACGCTCTGTGCTGGATGGCTCACATCTACCTATTGACCGGACACTATATACTACTTCCTCATATATTCATTGATGAACTGTTAGTGGTTCACGTAAACCGTTTGATTATTTATTTGGATTTCATCTATGCTTATATAATTTATAAGTCTGAATGTTTCTATAATATGAACTTATTGATTTTTAATATTGTGTGTGACGGTATTCCATAAAACCAGATCTGGCATTCAAAATGTGTCCCTGAATGGATTGAAAGCGAGTGTAGTGAGCATGGAGAAAATGAAAATTATTCTAATATTGAATGCATAATTAAAGTTTTTATATAAAATCGATCTTAATATAATATAGTTTGGATTTTTGAGGAAATAAGTAAGTTCTTTTTATTAATTTTTATAATAATTCTATTAGAAATTGAATATTAAAATAAATTGTGCCTTATCTTTCTAATGATAAGATGTGGATTACTGACGTTAGGGGGTAAAAATGTATTATAAACGGCTAAATCACCAATTGAATTAGTGAACCCTTTGATGGTTTTTATAATCGTCTCATTATCAAGTTAAAATTAAAAATCATAAATTTATTGTTTGTAAAAAACATGCAAGTTGACTGGAACATTAATACGGATCATTAATTTTTACAGACGGGTCAAACTTTAAATGTAATTTTTTTTACTTTTGTTAAAAATTTCGATCTTTATTAAATGACCTTAATTTATGTTAATGTAAATTTAATGAAAAATTAAAATTCTAAATCACCAATATTCATCATTGTTGTACATAATTTATAAATGATGGTGTAGTAGGATTTTGCACTTAGTAATTTTTAAACACAAATTGATCTATAGTCAAAATGAGAATAAATGAGATTTAAAACCATTTAACAACAAATCAAAAAGGAAATACAAATACGTAAAAGGTCTTAAAATTTTTTAATTTATCCTTGATATGAATTGTTTGCTGGTTTTCTTTACTTTGGGAAATTATTTGTATTTATATAATTAATTAATGTATTTCGAAAAATATTATGGGTTAACTGTGGTCAAACCGATACACCGGGTTGCAAATTTCAATTATTAATAACTTTCTGTAATAGAAAAAAAAATCAATAAATTATATTATATGAAACATACAAACTCATCATTTACGGAAAGATTTGTAGGAAATATTAATAATGAAACATACAAACACGGCACACGCAATTTCTATAATAAGACTAACATGTAAATAAGCGATAAAATTCATCAACTTGTATTCTGTGGTACTAAATGATAAATCACAAAACTTATATCTGTTTTTTGGAGTTTGTGATTAAAATCTCAAATTTATCTTAAATTAAGTATTGGATAATTAAGAAATAAATATATATCATACTTATTTAGATGACGTAATTCCGAAATTGAGTGGGTCAAGCTAATGATTTTATTCGTCTATGCTTAATATCACGAAATAATTTTGTGAAAAAATAAATACCTTTGGAATATATATCTTTGGAACGATAACAGAATTATTGTGGATTTTAAATCAATATTTTACTTGTAATTTGTCAGTAAAATATATAATATTGAACAAATCGAATTATTATTTTGAAATGTTATTTTCTTAAATATTTTTTTACAAGTTTAATAGTAGGTAGTTAGTAGCAAACTGTAACCTAAATAAAAAGTCCCAGTAGCTCCCTCACCCCTCCTCCCACATTAAATTACATAATTACGCAATTAATCCAGATTAATTAACATAGTTATGTAATCAAGATAATTGATTTTGTGTGTTTATTTTAGAAATTTTTTTGGCACAATTTTTTTAAATTATTTTTGGACCAAATTTTTTATTTTAAATTTTCAAATAACTTTTTCGAATTATTTTTCGATATAAAATGTTATGAAATAATTTTCAAAGTAATAATTGTTTTAATATAATTTTCAATGTATTTTACTTTAAGTTATAATTTTTAAAGTTATAAGTTTAAATGTAATTTTTTTAATGTAAATTATTAATGTAATTTTAAAGATGTAATTTTTAATACATAATTTTACAATCAAATGTTTTATACATAATTTTTAAAGTTAAAATTTTTAATACATAAATTTAAAAGATCAAAATTTTTATACGTGTATTTTAAAGCTGAAAATTTTAAAGTCAGTTATAGTTGGCAAATTACATAGGGTAAAATTAGTGTTACATTTGATTAAATTAATTTAATATGAAATTTTTGAATTAATTAATTTGAATAAAATTTTTAAGTAAATAGTAATAATAATAATAATAATAATTATTATAATTATAATAATAATAATAATAATAATGATAATTATAATAATTATAATAATTATAATAATAATAATAATAATAATAATAATAATAATAATAATAATAATAATAATAGTAAAACTATGCAAGATATCAACATTAATACAACATAGTAAATACTTAATAAAAAGCATAAACATAAAAATAAGCACATTATAACATAAATATTAAATTCAAAATTTATTTAATTAAAATCTTCATAAATCTTCTTATAATAAGCTCTTCTTAGTTCAGCCATCAAAATATGAATCTCTCGGGCCTCAAACTTATACGCGACGGGCTATGGTTTGGCAGCCTTGATAAATACCGTTTATGGATAATAAATTTAATCTTACTGTTTAAGACTAGTTTTTTAAAAAGATATGAGATTAGTAGAATAAATTTATTATTATAATTTATTTTTAGTTAATTATTCAAGATGAAGTTACGAAATATCCCTCAACGGTCAAGCAATTTGAATATGCAAAAATCAACTTGTGAACAAAGGTCGAATGAAATTAAAGTTCCTTGTAAAAGAGGTCGTCCAAGAAAAGTAAAGGTTTCTTCAAGTAAATGTTCGAATGAAAATAAAGATAAAATTTGTGAATTAAAAAAGAAGGTTTCTCCTGCTCCTTGTAAACGAGGTCGTCCAAGACGAGTAATGCTCACACCAGCAGCACAGGAGTTAGGAGTAAAGGTTGAAAATGTAAATATACAAAAAACCGGAGATTCTACTATTCTCAAAACTCCAGACATAAATAGGAAAAGTATTTTCGCCTCATGGCAAAGAGTTTTCAGCAAGTATTCTCCAACAACAGAAACTTTGACGAGTCCAATAAAGGCACAAATAGCCAATCTATGTCATGAAGATTTTGTGAAAGATTCCTACATAGACATTTATGTTTGGGTTGTGAATATGAGTGAACAATTCCATTTCGACAATGCTTTGTTGCTACTAAACCGATACAAAACTGATCCTGATAGAATAGTTAAAGTCCTCCGACGGAACTACACAAAGGTTAATATCAGATTCTTCACCAACCTAGTCGATGTTACCTTATTGGGTGAAGGCGCGTTTGGAAGCGTATACAGTTGTCTTGACGAAAAAACAAAAATAAAGTATGCTGTAAAATACATCGGTCCAAAATGCAAGAAGCTAGTAGACCACTGCGACAACATTCTTGACTATATGGCCGAAAGGAACTCAATTATCCGAGCCATGAACAGTCCATTCGTGACCAATTTTTATTATTCCCTAAAGGTCGAGTCAATTGGGGGGCTGTTTTTGTTTTTCGAATTTTGTATTGGAGATCTACATGATTACATTTCATTCATGTCTCTAGAGGATTATAAACCTTTGTCAAAAAGACTTTACCGAAATGAAAGCAATATTATTCAGGATCTTGATAGAGACGTCGGACTTCTAGATGTTTCTTTGATGTATGTATTCGAATTGTTTTGTGGGTTAGATTTCCTAGTGAAGGCTAACATCATTCATCAGGACATCAAACCGGCTAACTTAATGGTTTCTCAAACTCTCCACCTAAAGATTGGAGACTTCGGTGTTGTTTATAGAACTAGAACTATTCATAGAGATACAAATTGTGAATTAGTTTCTAGGGAAGATATAAATGAGTTTGAAAGTACAAATTATGAATTATTTGAACAGGGGACCCCTTATTACTTTGACATCGAACTCTTATTGGGAATTTTGAAACAGGAGAAGAATCCAATTATCACAAAGATTCATAAAAATAAAGACATTTTTGATATTCCAGGAATAAAGTTCGATGTCGAAACGATTACTCCGACATTTTTAACTGATACGTGGGCTGCAGGAATGGTGGCTGTTAACTTGCTCTTTCGGGGATTGGAAATTCTGGACTCTGAATTCATTCATCCCCAGATTTTCAATGATGTTCCTCGGACTGAGGGTCCTGTATTTACGGTTCATTTAATTGCCAGGGAGAAAATATATAAAAAATACATTTGGAATGGGTTGATAAAATCTGGTGGAAAAGATCACAAAGAGCTGATGCAATTTATCGCATCAATATTTAGGCCCCGAAGCACAAGAGCTGACACATACACGACGGAAAAATCTATTTTCAGATACGTCCAAAAACGAACAGTCAGACATCTAGACATGAACAAGTTAGAGAAAATACAAAGTTTTCAAAAAAGAAATTTCACGGCGGAAAAGGTTTTTACTATCCAGATACCGGAAATGGTCAGAGACATTTTTCAAAGTGATAAGAAAATAAAATTTTATTCTTTTCGGGGTCTTTTGGATTCCTTTTCTAAAAAGGCGACAGGTAAAACTATCATTGACCTCAAGCCGGGACTTACAATTAATAATTTCCCTTAAATCAAATTTTATTAATTTGATTTTCATGATATTTATTATTTGATACTTATTTTTATTTATTTTGTCCAAAATATTTTATATAATTAAAAAATTAATTTAAAAAATTTTTTTTATAATTAAATGCAATATAATTCTTTATGTGAATAATAATAATAATAGCAACACACACATTCTCATAATAATGTTGGGGTATTACGAAAAAAGCACAGTAAAATCAATAAAACACCAAAATGATAAAAGTGCAACATTTATTAAAAAATTTACAAATATTCGAAAGTAGTATTGATCGGGTGAAATTGGCATGGTTGAACGCCAAATTGAGAGACGAGTCCAGAAATAATAATAAAAATTTAGTGAAGGGTCCCTAGAAAATAATATAAGACAAAAAAAGAAATTAATTAAAAAATTTATTACTAATTTGAAGCCCGAGCCAATGGGAAGTCTGAGGCAATGGGAAACCCGAGAGATGAGGAAAACCCGAGAGACGAGGAAAACCCGAGAGACGAGGAAAACCCGAGAGATGAGGAAAACCCGGCGTGTAGACAGAATAATATAAAAGGGTAAATTGGCCTAAACAATATTGAATGGGCGCCACTGATCTATGGAGAGGTAGTTATTTCCTAATTTGTAATTTAGTAATGTAGCAAACTTTGTTGACAAATGTCGGCTAAGGTGGTCTGTGGAAAGTAATTATTTTTAATAATTTAGTAATGTAGCAAATGTTGTTGACAATTGTCTGAAAACAGTCTAAGCAGGAGTATAAAAGGAAACGGGAAAAACACGAAATGACCAGTGGTTGATGCAAACGAGTAGTCTAGTCAGGTCAGTAAAAGAGTCTAAACCCAAGTAAAGTCAAACGTTATCTATCAGAAAGGGTGATTATCCATTGGATAACCTACCTTAAGATAATAAAATTTATTCGGTGATTGACGGGGCAAATAAATCAGTAAAATTGTAATTACAAAACATTGAAATAAATCGGATTGAGTTGTAACTGTGGTAAAGTGCAAATAAAATTATTCTACGTTGGGTTTACTTATTTGATTCGAAAAGGACACGATGAGTCAGGGGAACCGACTTCTAATAATAATAACCCAACAATAATGTCATAATAATAGCTCTCGTAAATCCAGTTTGTTTTCTTTTCCATTAGTTTACATGGTGATTTTTCTAAGTGCATAATGGGGTTCTGATATATCCTTCCTCATCCAATCATTCCATCATTGCAGTACTCATTCGACTGTCACCATTGCGCAAAAAACTTTTGATGTATTTCCTCGCCAGCCACATGACCTTTACAACAACCTCTTTATTAAGATATCACCAATACATTTTTTAATTGTGCTGGCGTATAGAAATGAAGATATTTACGTTTCATTGAAAAGCATCTCTCTTAAAGATGTGGAATCGTGGAAGGAAATTCCTTAAACTGATATAATAAATGGTCTTAAGTATTTCTGTGATGAAGTGTCATACCAAGAGCAGCGGTATTCAATACTATAAATATGCTGACACCGATTCTGAGATTATGAAATGGACGACCGGGGGAATCGCAAATGATTATGGGGCACTAATAAATGATAGCAAGTAATATATAGAAGAAGGTTCTGCTCTAGCAATCCTAACCTTCCAATTCAGAATGGTCTTCTTATTAAAAGATTTAAATGAAATACCTAAAACATTATGCAGAATAATGTATCAAATTATAATTGCTCTGTTGTTTATTTGAAATGAAAATTTTTTTAAAATTTTTTACTGTAAAAAGTGATATAGAATAATTTATTTAAAACTCATAATTAGAATTTTGTAAAAAAATCCGTTAATGCTGAAAAGCTGCAAATATAAAACATTACTTACATTAATTTAAATCTCTTTACTTTTAATTTTATTTATATCATTTACAAAATGTTATTAACAAAAAAATTAAAAATATTTAATATTAATTAAAAAATATAATGACAATAAAATAAAAAATATTAATCATATTTGTTGAGCTTAAATATTATGAAATTTATTTATTTATTTTCATAATATTGGTGGTTTTCTAGGTTTTGAATGAAAAATCTATATTGTCGTTATTAGTTACCGTAGTTTTAGTGTTTATAACATCAATAAGTAAAACACCTTCCAAAATAATTTATTTCAAGAAAATTCATCTTTTTTTAAATGTTACTCAAACACAACATTTGTGAATTTTTTTAATTGTAAAATATTGAGATTTTCAGAAGGAAACAATTCATTCTACATACATTCAGTTCACATTAACATACTAAGTTTATTATTTTGAAATTATGAAGCATTTTTACATTATATATTTAATGCACTGGTTCTTAATCTTTTGGTAATGGAGGAACACTTTGTTATCTTAAAATTTTCGGTGGAACACCTGTGGTCCTTTCAACTAAGTACTGAAGAACAAAGGTGCAAGATTTACGCGAAGCGCAATACTTTCCTAAACGTTATGATTGGTGTTTCGGAGAATTTCTTTGTAAAAGTACCCGTGAAATTGAAATTTTAAAACATTTCAATGTAAAAATAAAACTAAATTGAATTCTGAAATACCATATATTTCTGAATATCATCTAATTCTAAGGAACTCCGGTTAAGAACCACTGATTTAACGTGTTAATTTGAGATACCAATTTAATAATATTTTATATAATTTATTTTTACAGTTATTATTTAATTTTTTAAATATATACTTATAGCTGGTACCAGACAACCCCATATAAAATATTATTGATTGCCACTCGACATCCGTTGCTTGGCGAATTTGGAAATTTGCTCCAGTAAGTTACCGTACGCAAAAAGTGAGTGCAATGAGTAATGATGTTGTTGGGACAATACAATATTTTGTTTAAATGAATCGGAAATAACACATAAATATAGCAATTCAGATTTAAAAATCAAACCTAATAGCACCAAGTAAATAACCCTAAAATATGAGGAAAACGTAACTAAATAAAAATCAAAAACATAAAAGTAAATTAAAATAATAACAGATATGCATCAAGATCCTCACGAAATTAACATAGAAATAACAAGATAACATGAAAATTTGACCTAAAATAATTTATTTATAAAACCAGCATGCTAACGAATAAAACTGGCTAAAAATAAAATATTTCTGGTTAGAAATATTCAATTAAAAAATAAATAAAATAAATTATCTATTTAATGTAGGAAAATGATAAAATTAGAATTAGATATTACAAGTAAAGTCAAGGTCAAATTTTGTTTTAATGCATCAAAAAGAACATGCAAGGTTATGGTCACAAAATAGGTACATATACCAATTCATTGTCACAGAATTTTAATCATCATCACTTTATGAGCGATCACTTTTTCCATGCAAAAAGTTTAATCTGTTTTTGTCAGCAAAAATCCCTCGACCTTACAAAAGTATTACTTCTAAGAAGATATTGGTTGTTGAAAGGAAATTCGAGAGAACTGCGATTCAATTTTTGTCTGAAGCTATTGATTTACATTACCAAAAGAGGGTAATTCTAAAGTGATGAATGATGCAACGATATTTGATGTACAAATGGTGTAATTGCTAATTATATGTATCGAAGACTATGAAATATATTTATGAAGTCGAAATTTTTCCGGCCCACTGCCAAACAAACTACAAGTTATTAAATTACACCATAACTATCGAGCAGTGTAAGTGCGATTTCTCCACCTATAGCTTGAGCCCGTGAGGGTCCAGTCATGCGTAACGACGGGCTCGAACGTCAAATCACCTAATCTTATAGGGGCAGTGGGAAGATCGGGGACTAGTCTTTTGGGTGGCTCCCTTTCACCCATCTCCCGAAAATTCGACCTAAAATCTTAGGAACACATCGGCTAAATTTCTTACACTGAGTAGTCCAGTGAACACTCATAAAATCTAACATGAACATACATTCTTTAAGGTCCATTCAAAAGGAAAGGGAAGTGGGAATTTCGAAATCGATGCAACTGTTGGGCCAGAACACAAACGTCATTGAAAATTGTTTAAATGCATCAGTAATACAGCACAAAAATCCAGCACCAAGATAACTTAAAATACAATATACAACATCAACTAAACACTTTAAAATCTGAGAGAATATAAATAAATATAAAGTCAAAAAACATAAAAGTAAAATAAAATAAATAGAAAATGCATCAAGACCTGCACGAAATTTACACAAAAAATAACATAATAACAAGGAAATTTGACCGTAAAATGACCATTTATATAAAAGTAAATATTAATAAATTAAATGAATAAAAATAAAATATTTTTAATTGAATAAATTTATTTAAAAATTTAATAAATAAATTGCCAATTTAAATTAAGAAATTAATAAAAATTAAATTTAGATAACACAAATAATTTCAAGGTCAAATTTGTTTAATCGCAATAAAAATAACACGCAAGGTTAAGGTCAAATTATAGGTATATATACTGATATGTTTTGACAGATTTTAATCTTAATTTTCAGTATTGATTTTCAGTCTTACTTTGAGATTCAATTTGAGCAGCTTTATTTTTGGTTAGTGTGCGTTGCAGCTAACCTTAAACGCATGAATGACTATGAACGTATTGATATTGATATAATGACGCTGAGAATTGAAAAATGGTTATTTATGAATAATGAATTTATTGATCAATTATGAAGATGTGTAAATTTTATGAATCTATTATGAAGATATATGAAGTAATGCTTTGTGAATTTATTGACCAATTTGATTAAATGTATTGTGCTGAAGCGATGAACAATGTTTGTGCCAGTGAGCTTCCGATTACTATGTGAAATATGTCATGTCGAATATCATGTTTATGCATCGAAGCTTTTATCCAATTTAGATGGTAAAATTTATTTTTTTTCTTTTTCGGCCCACAGCCAAAACATATTGCAAGACAGTAAAATAAAACACCCTATCGACTGTGTTAGTGCGGTTCACCCTCCAAAGGTCGTGCCCGTGAAGGTTCCGACGTGCGTAACGCAGGAACCTGAACTTCAAATCATTGATCTAAATAGCGAAAGAGAGTAGCTTGAGAGTGGGTCTTTTGGCTCAACTTTCTCGCACTTAATTTCGATGAAATCGACATAAAATCTCTAACAAAAATCGGCTCAAAATCACTAACACTGAGTAGTACAGTGAGCACTCATCAAATATAACATGAACATTCATAGATCTTAACGACAAAGAGATAGAAAGGGTAGCGGGGAAAATTGCGAAATCGTTGCAACAGTTAAAATGAAAACCATCGGAAAAAGATTAATCCGAACGACTAAAATCAGGAAAAAGTAATGTTTTAAATAATATCTAAGAATCAAGAAAATTATTTGAATTGAGACGGAAAATATGGGCAGAACGCTGCGCAAATTTTCCGAATCAATGAAAATACTTTATCGAAAACTGTAAATACGGATGGATTACGGCGAAATATTTTTAAAGCTGAGGAATACGGACGAATCCCTACAAAAATCTTAATAATAACAATGATAATGGTAAGGGTAATGGTAATTATAATAATAATAATAGTAATAATAATAATAATAATAACAATTATAATTGTAATAATAATAATAATAATAATAATAATAATAATAATAATAATAATAAATATAATGGTAATATTAATAATGAGATTAATAATAATAATAGCCATAGTAGTGACAATGGAGTAGAATGATACACATGATAGTAACAAGGATAATACTATTAATAATAATAGGGAACGTACTATTCATAATAGAGATGAGGGTAAGAGAGATACCGTGTATATATTTAACCTAACAAAGGGTTTACAGGCCATAGAAAAATCATTCAACACGGACAACGATAATAAGGACTAAGCGAACGGACATAAAGATAAATGATATGAGAGTATAGGTTAACATTTGAAGGAGATAGGTGAACAATGGGGCCTCAAAATCGAAATCGAGCACAGGCCTTCTATCGGCAGCTCGTTGGACCCATTGATCATTTGATCAATTACAGCATTAGCAATAGCGCTTACTTTTTGCGGACGATTCACCCGCTCGAACACAGTTCCAACGTTGCTTAGCAACGGGTGCCGAGTGGTAAGCGAAAGATATCTGTATGGGGTTGTCTGGATAACATCCATATAGTTTCAAAAAATCAACACCCAGAAACCCACCACGACGATAAAAATCAATTTTCAACTTAAATTAAAGAAAAGTTAAATGATTAGAGAAACCTTCAAGATTAAACTCAATTAAAATCAATGTTCAACCTTAATTAAAGAAAGTTGAACAATTACAAAGGACCTGTTTGGACTAAATTTCGATTCAGCAATAGAGCTAGTAAGGTTTTAGTCGTTGGAACGACGATAGGAGCTCATCACATTAAACACCCATAAAATCAGAGAGCAATCATATTCCTTCAACTATGCTTAAGCTTATAACCAATTTTCAAATAATCTCACAGAAATTTAATTAACAGCGACTAAAATTTATTTAACAAGCTATCGACATTCAACCGCATCGCTGTCCAGTGAGGCATGATTGATTCTGAGTTAATATTGGTGGTCATTGGCATTATCGAGGAGTTGCTTGCGTTTCTTTGATATAGGATGAAGGAGCGATATTGGGATCATGACTTTCGCTAAAGCCTCCATCCCTTGCACCTGCTGATCAGTAGATTTAGATTTTGGGTTGAGTTAGTTTGGACTGAATATTTTGCACCGGTGCAATTTGTCGGTCGATCTGGGCCAGTGGTCGTACGTCCGTTATCTTTACCTATGATTGTTTATTAGCATCATCTCTCTATATCATGTCAATATTGAACATTTCATCGATGCTCATTGGGTTATCCGATGTTATTAGTTTGTTGGGTGATACGAAAGTTTTCAATGGAATTAAGAATCAATCTGACTCCTCGTGTTCACAATCAACATAAACAAAGTAGTCAATGTTTACAAAATCTTTATTTTTAAATAATACAAAGTTTCAACGATTCACAAATGGGATAAACTCAAAAGAGGGTAAACACACAAAAGGTATCAGATTCAATTGTAAGATCGAAACACAATATACTTTTCTTTTAATTCTCCTTACGCTCCTGCGGCAATTTTAGCTTTACCCAAAAATTATTCACTTTGACCAAATGGCCCTTTCTATTTATTCCTCTCTGTTTTTATAGCAGTTTCTCGCCCATAAACTCCAAGAAAATAAAACTTTTAGCTGAATAGAAATTTATGGCAAATTAGGCTAATCAAGGTCAGTATATTAAGCTGACATTCAATTGGATAGCCTTTATTCAATGGGTTCGCCGGCAAATAATTTCAATAATCCACACCTACCCACACCCATTCATACCCATAACTTAACAAAATCACTCATTAGTACTATTCAACATTTTATTAAATATAACAAGTTTGTTACACAGTGAAAAGAATATGCTCAACATGAAGCATGCAATTCATACTACAATCGTAGTAAAGAAGGATAAATTAAAATGTAAGTGATTAGATATTTGATCAATCAGTCTCTTCTGCAATTGGCGTCTTCTGAATTTTCTTTTGCTTGATCTGATATGATGATTCATCGGCGTCGTCATCCGGCATCGCAAATATAAATTTTGCAGTAATAAATACTACGAACTAAGCTCTGATTTGATTTTCTAAGTTTTCTAAATTCAATTACGACTTTTACAAAGGCAAAGGTCAGGTTAAAAATATTGAATTTAAAGATAAATTAAGAATGTAGTTTGAATCATTTCAAATAAAAAATAATAATTCTGATCTAAATGAAAAAGTTTAAGTTAGTTTAAATATCCATAATTTTAAATTAATTGCAGAAGTCTGGTAGAATGCCGTGCACATGGTAATACCATATTTTAGCTGAGTGCAGGATATTGCTCATTGCACATTCTTTTAGCAGACCTTCTGTTTGAAGTGGTTGAATGCCAAGTTTACAAATCAGATCATAAGTTGATGGAGGAATCGAGCCTAATGCTCTACCTGATAATCAGGTTTGGCGACCTGTAATTCACTCTGAAGCAAGCTATATTTCTCAATATTTGCCTTATCAGTCAAGTCAAAAAAATTGAAACAGTATCCATTGGACACTTAATATCAATCATGAATATTCTTTTTCTTTCAGTATCAGTTATTATATGATCGACGCGTTGTTTAGAATTCAGGACACGAGAACAAGAATGGTAAAACACGACAATAAAATTAGGATTTTTTAGATTATTCGTTATTATCTTTAGGCAGTCATTGTGTCTCTCTAATGTCAGTATTTGGTGAATCTTACATGACTGTAAGGCATGAGACATAGTTTCATCCTCTTTCTCACAATGTCTACAAAGTCTAGAATCCCCTTTTCTATTAGGCTTTGCATTGATGTTAAGTGTATTAGTTCGCGCTCGATGTATAAAGTTCCATGCAAAATCGCCAAGTTAACTTTTATTTATTTTAGGAGATAATTTTATAGCGGCTGCAATCATGTCGCTTTTATTGCTCATTTGCCACTTTTGCATATATGAGTCGTACAATGCAGATTGAAATATCTTAGAAATTGCTTTTCGAAACTTAGTGGTAAGTATGAAAGTTCCATGACTTTTTGTTATCAGATAATAAAAAACTTGCTCTTTAACAATATGAAAAGATACGGAAATTGAATACGGATTTAACCCCTAAAGTAAAAGAGACTGTAATTTAATGAATTACCACATTGAAATTTGTTTACATAAATCCTGCAATAGCTAGATATATTAAAATGCAAAAGAATCTTTAATGAATTTCTCTTAGACGCATTAGTAATACCATGATTGATGAGCTCTGATATCCCAACAAATATTTGATTAAGACTCCTCGATCGTAACCAATCATTAAACCTTTTACCTTTATTTGGTAAATTACTGATCATTTCACGTAAAACTCTACATTTATCTGTACATACTTGATATTTAACCATACTATTCTCCTTAAAATTGATATATTATTGATCATTTCGTGTAAAACACTATATTTATCTGTACATGATCAATATTTAGCCATAATTTATCCCTTAAAATTGATATATTACTGATAATTTTCATGTAAAATCTAACATTAAATGATTATTTCTACTCAATATTTACCTTTGATTAATTTCTTTTAATACTGTATAATATGAAATTACTCATACTGATATCCAAATTATTATTAAGTCATAATTAATCGATTAAATTTCTCACTCAATATTTCCCCTATTAATTTACTACATCTAAACTCGATATTCCAACTTGTAAAGCATACTAGAATTGATTAAAAACCCAATTCATAGTGATAAATCTAACCTTTTCATTATATTCATACGTTGGAATACTCTCTCTAAAATTGATACAGTTCTCTTAAAAGTTTACATAAAATTCTCAATAAATTCTTCAAATGACATTCGATTAGATATTAAATTCATGAAAACTATATCGAGAATCCTAAATTTAAACTAAAATATTTAACAGGCTCTATATTATACTAAGTGGACATACATGATAAATTAATATACTAGCTATTATTCAATACCTTATTAATGGAACCCTTTTTATTGTGTACCTTGGTAAGTATTGGATTACATTCGTTCCCAAAACATTCATTATCATTATAATTGTGATCAGCAGCACTTTGTATATATATCCCAATGGCGCGGGATTTTTGTACCCTTTTGTTTTACGGCTTTTCCGTTTTTCATATCGTTTCTTTTTGATCTCAACTGATATCTATTATCTTCTGTCTCTGGTACCTTCTTACGTCAATTAATATGGACAACAATTGTTCCAACTTGCTTATTATTTTGCGGACGTAGTTTAAGATTGTTTCTCGTTGCATCATATACTGCATATGGTCCTTTAAATGGTCGTTGTAACTTCGGTGATAAGTCCTTTACCGCTCTGGCTTATTAGCATATACCAAATCTCCGATTTTAATATCATGATGACATTCCCGCTTGTCATAGCCCTCTTTGTACGCTTCTTGATGATGTTTTATTATAGTGTCCAGCTTGAGGCCATGCTGACTTTAATCTTTCCTGCATAATCACTTTATAATCCGAAATATCCATATACTGCAAAATAGGTGATTTGAAATTTAAACCGATTGGAATATTGTTTCGTCGAAAATACATGAGATAGAAAATTTTTCTAAGTCCAAAAGTACAAAAATTTTTTAAGACAAAGACAATGACTCATTCAAGGTCATTGAAACAAAGACCATGACTCATTCAAGGTCATTGGATGACTCGTCGTATTTTTTCAAGGTCATTCAAAAGTAGGTCAAGGTTTTTGGATGACTCATCAAAATTTTCAAGGTCGTTCAAAATTTCTCAAGGTCATATTATTTTTAAACATTTTTTAATTTTAGTTTACTACTTATTTTTTATAAGTAGTATATTTTTTGTAAATTTATTTTATTATAATTTTTGTTATTATTTTTATTACAAGTTTTATTTATTATTATTATTATTTTTATTACGATTATTATTTTTATTAATATTATTATTTTTATTAATATTATTATTACATGTTTTAATTTTTATTACAAGTTTTGTTTATTATTTATTAATATTATTATTTTTATTATTATTTTTATTAATATTATTATTACATGTTTTAATTTTTATTACAAGTTTTATTTATTTTTTATTAATATTATTATTTTTATTATTATTATTATTATTAATATTATTATTACTTATTATTATTATTATTATTATTATTATTATTTATTAATATTATTATTTTTATTATTATTATTATTATTAATATTATTACATGTTTTAATTTTTTATTACAAGTTTTATTTATTATTTATTAATATTATTATTATTATTATTAATATTATTATTACATGTTTTAATGTTTTATTAAAAGTTTTATTTATTTTTATTAATATTATTATTTTTATTATTATTATTAATAATAATATTTTTATTACATGTTTTAATTTTTATTACAAGTTTTATTTTATTATTTATTAATATTATTCTTTTTATTATTCTTTTTATTATTCTTTTTATTATTATTTTATAAATATTATTATTATTATTAATTTTTAAAAATTTTTATTTATTATTATTATTATTTTTAAAAACTTTTATTATTTTTATTATTATTATTTTTATTACTTTTTTTAATAATATATATATATATAATAAAGTAAATACATAAAAACAACTATATTCAAAAAAAAAACATCTATATAAAAAACTATAAATAAAAAAAACAACTATATAAAAAATCAATCAATTATTAATAATAAATACATTAAAACAGGTATAAAAATATCAAGTCTTATTTCGCGTTTCTTCACGCTGTGCATTTCTCATGAAAAAAATAAAAATATTATAAAAATGAAAACAAGTAAATTATAAGAAATGAAAATAGCAAAAAGAAATTTTCACAATTTTTATTTTTAGAATATTTACAAAATTCACGATTCATAAGACTAGAAGAGCAACAGAGAACAATACTGCAATTACAAAGAATGAATGAACAATTAACAGATCAAGTTAGATGGCAAGCTGACGAAATTAGAAGACTACGTAACAACCAACAGCACGTAGATCCAGCAAGTTGGGTGGAATGGATAGCATCAATGCCGGAATTCACCCCTGAACCGGATTCAACAGTAGAGTAAAAATAAAGCGTACCGTGTAAATATGTATAAATAAAACGATAGAAGTAAAGCAACGTCAAGTAATCAGAAAATTTTGTAGATATGCAGACAATCATCGAGAGAATTAGAGGAAGCGAGAATCCATCCGAAACTACGAGACGAATAATGAAAAATAAGATTAGAATGGTGAACGATATCAAAGAAAGATTAAAATGTTGTAAATGTAAAGAATTATTAATTGGAGCGAGACAGACGAAATGCGGATGCAGAATATGTACGGACTGCACGATAGAAGTGATAGAAACACAAACAATAAAATGCCCTGGATGCGACGAGACGATTGAAAGAGACGAAGACCCTACAACAATGGATAAAGCCACCAACAAAGAGATCAATAATCTATTAGTTCAATGCCGAGTAAAAGAATGTGAATGGAAAGGACTTATGAAGGAAGCCGAAAATCACGCGAATGAATGCGAATATAACGAGATATTATGTGAAAAATGTCAAACCATCACAACGAAAAAGACGATAAAAGACCATCACAAAATATGTATCAAGAGAGAGGAAAAATGCGAATTCTGTGGAGTTACCGACGAATGGATAAAGATAGAAATGGAACACCGGAATCCAAAAGAGGAACAAATATGTGATCTATATGAAGGGATATGCGTAAACAACTGCGACAAAAAAGATAAAGTCAAATTAAAGGAACATTGGAACGAATGTAGCGGCAAACCAGTCAAATGCCCGTTAGAATTATTCAATTGTCAAACGCAACTACCAATGGCGGAAATGCAAAAACACATGATGGAAAATAGCATCAAGCATACCGAAATTATGATGAAAACGATAGGAATGTTGGCATGGGAGGTAAAAAGCCTACGAACAGAAAATGATGCACAAAAAGCAATAATAAGAGAAATATTAGAGTCTAGAAAGAATTTCGAGAGAAGCCAAGGAGACACACTCAAGAAAATGATCGAAATGGAAAAGAAAATGCAACAGACGACCAACAGCCTAAAAGAATTAGAAACCAACAGCTCTGTAGCCAGAAAACATCCTACAACACCATTTATATGGAAAATAACCGAATTCGCAGAAAAACTCCAGAGAGCAAAAGATGGAACACAAAGAATTCTAGATAGTCCACCAATATACAGTTGGGAAAATGGATATAAATTGGGCATTAGATTATATCCGAATGGAGATGGGAATGCAACGGGCACCCACATCAGTGTCTTCATCAGAGTAGGAAAAGGAGATTACGACGAGCTATTAACATGGCCTTTTAAACAAAATATGATATTAACAATGAAAGGACAAGAGGACTATCGTAACCCAATCAGAACAGGAAATGAACCACAGATGGGAAGACCAACAACCGACTGGAATACAGCAATAGGTACACCACGTTTTTATCCACAACAACGATTGAGAGGAGAAGGATTCTTGCGAGAAGATAATCTGTATATAAAATTAGAAGTAGAGAGGCCAGACAAGACGTTGTGAAGAGAAAAGAAAGTGTAAATAAATGTAAATAAAATAATAAAAAATCAAATAAAAATCAAAAAAATTACAAATAACTAGAAAAATCAGAAAAACAAAAATCCAAAAATAATGACAATATTTAGATGGCAAGCGGACTCAATGAAGAGATAACAATACAGATGAGAGAAGGACCGGATTCGATATGGACGAGACTATGGAAGAAACCAGAAGAGGAGGAAAAAACCAATATACTAACAGCAGCAATAACATACTATGCGGATTTTGATGTAGAAGAAAGACCACAGCAAATCAGGACAAAAGTATACCCACCAATGAGGGTAAAAGACGAAAACTTGAGGAAAGAGGAACAAAGATACTTAACGTTTAAAGATAATAAAGTATTTACCGACCAACAAAGCAAAGAAATGGCTGCACAAGGATTTTACTTTACGGGAACGCCAGAACGACCAGACGAAGTAACATGCATTTATTGTAAAGGAAAACTCGCAAAATGGGAAAAAGGAGAAACAGCAAAACGAGAACACCTGAGGAAATTTTCAACCTGTCCATTTAGAATTAATATTGACGTCAGAAACCAAGCAATGAACAGATCAGAAGGACTCAGACAATCAGAATTAGACAAAGATGAAAAGGGAGGTGAGAAAAAGATAACGATAATAAAGAATTTCGAAGATCCAACAGAATTAATATGGGAAAAAGAGACTATAAATAGAACATTCGAAGAGAGAATTAAAACTTTCAAAGGAAATCCAAGAGCAGCAGAATTTGCGAGTCAAGGATATTGCCAAACAACCAGAGGAATAATGTGCGAAGGATGTAAAAATCAACAGCCAATACCAGATCAGAACGTCACAAAACTAAAGCATAAAGGAAAATGTATGTATAAACAAGAAAAAGAGTCAAAGAATATCGAAATAATAATTACCAACCAGCAAATAGAAGATATTTTGGATCGACCAAAAACGAGAACCATAATGCTATTATCAGGAGTAGATACTCAAAAAATGAGGAAAATAATCAAAGAAAGGTTAGCTAATAATTTAGAATGGTACGACTCGACACAAGCAATAATCCGAGCAATCAAGCGATACCAAGAAAAACCTAAAGAAAATCGCGAAAAATCAATAATAAAAGAAGCTATTTTGGAGCAGTATCAATGCGTGACATGTTGGCAAAAACATGTAGAAATAATTTATATTCCTTGTGGACATATGGTCACATGTGAGGCATGCGGGATAAAAGTCAATATATGCCCAGTATGTAGAAAGCCGATCAACGGGCGGATCAAGGGATTCCGTTTCGCTGATCAGTAGATAGAAACCGAAAACAATGTGTAAAAAGTGTAAATAGAGATAAACGAAAAAAAACAAAAAATTAGAAAAACTCAAAACCACAAAAAATACGAGATGATGTAAATTATGATAAAATTTAAAGATGAGTGAAAAGAGAGAATAACTGATTATTAATATTTAGAAAACAATTATGAATCCAAATGAGACAAAAGAAATTGTAAAAGAGGCTGAAGAGACAAAATCAGCAGTCAAAGATCAACCAGAATCAATAAAAGTAATAAATGAAGAAGTAGAATTATGGAAACAAAGAACGTTACAATTAAAAGAAATGCTACTAACAGCAGAAGAGGAATTAGTACAAGAGACCCAAAAAACGAAAATGATGAGAGAAAAGTGGGAAAAACAACTGGAACAAAAAATAATTTATCCAGAAGGAAAAGAGAAAACGTACCAAGAGCGAGAAGAGGAAATGATGAAGGAATTTATGCAGAACCAAACTAGAATCAAAAATCAAAGGAAAGAGATACAAACCCTAGAGCAAGAGAAGCAGAATCAACAAAGTGAAATAGAAAGACTGAGAGAAGTGATAAAAGATAAAGAAGCAGAGATACGAGAAGAAGGAGAAGAAACGATAAAAATTATACAGCAAATGCAGGAGGAAATTGGGCAAATTAGCACCCAATATCGAATAGAGAAAACAAAGAGAACCCATTTGGAACAAGCCAAAGAATGGGCAAAACGGCAAGCACTTCACTGGAAAACGAAGTGGTACGGAGAGAAGGAGCGTACAAGGAACGACTGGGAAGCACGCGCTAGACATTATATCCAGCAAATAGCCGAAGAGGAAGACCGAACAAGAGCTTATAAAGCTAAATGGGAGAACGCAAAGATCGAGATCAATAAACTGAGAAATCAAGGGCCAAAACCATCAAAGAAAATTAGAGAGCCCAGAGACGATAGACAGGAAAGAATAGTGATCCAAACAACGGCGGAAGCGAGGAAGTGGAAAGACAAGTATAGATTGTCGAAAATAGAGAATGCGACACAATGGGAACATATACAAAAACAAGATCACGAAATAGTATGGCAACAAACGAGAATGAAGGAGATGCTACTAGAACAAGAAAAGACTCTTAAACAGAGACAAATACAACAAATAAAAACGGAAGACAAAGAAAAGTGGATCAAATCAGAAGCAAGAAGATGGAAAAACCAGTACCAAGAAGCCAAGAAGGAGATAAGACTGTTACCCAAAAAGATATTGAATACGGAAGATTGGGAGCTTTGGGAACAAGTCGAAGTGCAGAAAGAAACAATTGAGGAACTAAACGAAGAAATCCAAACAATGGAATATCATGAACGAGCCAGACAAAATACAATAAGAAGGCTCAGGGGAACTGACAAGAACCTTAGAAAATGGATTGATCAGCTAAATCAAAAGATAACGGAAACCCTACACGAACAAACGGATGAAAGACGACAAATCCAACAATTAAACGAGAGGATAACAGAACTCCAACAGGAGGTGAATGGACACCGAGGAGTTGCAGTATTTAAAGAAATTCAGTTGAGACATCAACATGAAGTTAATGAACAGTTGAAAGGACAAGTTGAAGCAGAGATCAAAACGATAAAGCAAGGATATGAGGAAAATGAACAGAACTTGAGGACAGAGATTGAAAAGTTAAAAGCGTTGGAAAATACGCATCGATTGGAAACGCAAGTGGAAGAGTTAACAGAAAATACGGAATATCTTGCCTATCTCTTAGACGAAGAGATTCAAATATCAAATGCCTTGCGGGAAGAGATAAACACCTTGCAAAACCGACCACCAATCCTGCTTATGCCATTATACCCAACTGAAATTATAAACCAAGTACCCGCCGAACCCGATGAAGGATTCGGGGAGACGGACGAAACGATAGTATAAATCGAAAGAGGAGAATTGTAAAACGTGTAAAAAAAAAAAAACAATAAAAATAATAAAAATGACAAAAAACAAAATTTGTAATCGATGTATATTTAGCATGAATTTGAACGAAGTAGAAATCCGAATGAATCTAGAAGACGGAGAACACGTACCAAGCCCAATTCAATTAGTAGAACCAATCGAGCAAGACCCACTGAGATATTACAGTAAAAGGTGGAGAGCCGAAAGAAAAGAATGGCAAGAGTTAGTGGAGGAGCAAGAATCAGAAATCGCCCGGATAAACCATCAGTTAATACAATCTAAACAACTAACCAATATGATAAGACGAAAACTAACATCCAGCATGGGAGAGAACAGAAATCAAAAGAGAGAAAATGAACAATTGAGACGAGAATTGGCAGAAATAAAGACTCGAGTAATCCTGGAAGATTATTGGAAAACCGAAGCAGAACAAATGAGAAATAGCAGAAAGAGCGAACAGAGATATGTAATACAACTAGAAGATAGTTGTAAAGAAGCCAGAGAGATAAAAGAGAGCCATCAACAAGCTCAAGATGAGATTAAAACGCTAACAGAACAGCTCCAGGAAGCGAGACGAAAGCTGGAAAAGCAAAAAGCTAAACGAATAAATAGTAAACGTCAACTCAAGAGAAAACAAACAAAAGAAAGAAATCTTCAAATGAAAATTCATAATCAACAAAGAATAATCAAAGAAGGTAAAGAACGATTAAAAGAACTCCCAAAACTAACCGAGCGATTAATAAAAGCCCAAGTTCTGATAATGAGATTCTCAGATAACAAAACTAAAGAGGAGTGCGAGATACACTCAACCCCAGAAAAAGAGAAAGAATAAAAAGGGCTAAACTCCACTGTAAATAAACGAAACAATCTTGTAAATAAATATAAAATTGATTATGTATCCGAAAATAGAAGCCATGAACCCAAATCTGTGGATAATAATGATGATAATGATGAGAAAATGCAATACTGAGAACCCGTTAGAAAAATGCGAAAAATCCCAACCCTTCAGAAGAGAGGACAGCACCTGTGCCGATTACAAAGAAATTTGCAACAACCCCAATAATGAGGAATGTCAACAAATAAACCTCCAATGTATGCAATGCCCCACAAAAGAAAACAAAGACGAATTGAAACAGAATATCGAGAAAACCCAAATAATGGTACAAACCCTACTGAAAAATAATGGAGAGATAGCTAATATAAAACATGAAAACCGAGAGATAAAGAAAACCTTAGAAAATATCATCAAACAGATTCAAAGAAAAGCCAAAGCAAATCCCAATAATAAAATAATTCAAGAAATTCAAAGAATCGTCCTATCAATCAAAAAGCAGCAAGGAAAACAAATCAAACAAAAAAATGAACCCCATGCAATGACAAGTCTATCAAGCGAACTAATACTACCGATTAGTATAACGTCTAACATAATACTCCTAATATGTTGTCTTATCCTCGGCCTAACAAACAACAAGCAAAGGCAAATTACCCAAATCCAAAAAGTCAGAAGAATGTTCACCCAAATCCGAAAAACTACCAAACCCAACGAAATGACAAGACTCTCGCAGATTTCCATCAATCACCCTTCAAGATCAACCCAGCTCGAAAGTGAAACCCAAGCCGTCAGCGATTCATTCGAAAACAAATACAACTGAGTTACAGCAACCGACATTGATTTGAACTGATTTTCTAACTCGAACTGATTTACATTGATTTGAACTGAATTTACTAACTCATACTGATCTACAGTGATTCGAACTAGTATTGATCTACATTGATATTGAACTATCCAATTTTTTTTTGATTATGAAATGTAGCCGGACCTTAAGTCCATCTTTATCTTGATGATTAACTTTACCGTAGAAATTTTTATGAATGTGAACAGTGAAAATGAAAATGTATGTATCATTTTGAAATCAATTGAAATTGCGGGTCGCAATTTTACGGACCCCCGAGTGTTTTATGTTGGGCCAGAACGTAAACGGCCTTGACAAGTGTTTAAATGGATCAGAAACACACACGCAGATACAACACGCAATTTAAAATAAACCTGAAAAACACCAAATAAACCCTATAAAATCTAAGAAATAAAAGAATTAAATATAAAATAATAAACATAAAAATAAAATTAAAATATTAACAAATGCACCAAGATCCGCACGATACCTACACAGATACAACAAGAAAACACGACAAATTCGACGAAACTAGAAAAATCAATTAAAGTTCATTAAAGTGGAATTTAAATTGAAAAATTGAATTAGCAATAATTCAATAAAAATTTTAAATAAAAAATTATAAAAATAAATCAAGAAATATAAAAATTAAAAAATAGAATTTGCTAGAAAAGAACAAGGTCGAATTTTGTTTTACTGCATCAAATTTTACACGTCACACAATTAGGTATAAATACTGATCCATTTTCACATTTAACTTAACCATTTTTGAAAGTAAACCAATTGTAAACAATTTGTGAACTATTTTGAAAATTTATTAGCCAAATACTTCGAATCTATTTTAAATTTTTAGGTGAGAATCATTTATATTGGAACCCTCTTTCCACATCACGACCTTGCATCTCAATGGAGCTCTGCTCGGCGTGGATGTGGGAGGAGAGGTATTTATGCTGTTTATGCTATTTTATGCCTTATTTTATGATTTTTGGAATGGTTAATGGGTAACTTTATTTGTTTCATGATTAATAAATGTTATTAATATGTATTTATATGCTTTTATAAATTATAAAATTTAACTGTCGAAATTTTTCCGGCCCACAGCCGACACATCACGCAAGTTAGTAAAATCAACATAGTGCAGATGCATGTAAGTGCGTGGAAGATCGCCAATGATATGCACCCGTGAAGACTCAGCGTGCGCAACGCAGCGGTCGGATCGTAAATATTTATCCCTATAGCTGAAGCGAGAAATAAGGAAGGAGTCTCTGGCTGCTTCCTCGTTTCTCAATTCTGTAAAATCGACCTAAAATTATCTTACAAACGGCTTAAAATCACCACACCGAGTAGTCCAGTGGGCACTCAATAAATGTAATATGAACATACTATGCCTTAAGATCAATTAAAGGAAAAGGGTACGGGGACAACGTAAATTGAAATTGCTGATATAACCACTTCCGTGTCAATGCTATAAAATGAATTTAATAGAGTTAGGATTGCAATGAAACAAAATAAAGTTATGATCAAGAGGAAATGAAAGAAATTTAATAAAGTTATAAAACGAATTCAATAAAGTGATGATCAATAGGAAATGAAAGAAATCAAATAAAGTTATGATTAGTATGAAATAAAATGAAATTATGAAAAATCGAATTTAATGAAATTATGATTAATAGGAAGTAAAATGAATTTATTAAAGTTATGATCAATTGGAGGTTAAATAAATCTAATAAAATTAGGATTAGTAAAAACAAAATCTCAATTATAAAGTGATTTGATATAATATACGAGATATAAAAGAAAATCTTAATTGTAACAAAAATTTGGTAAAGTTTAATAAAGAATAAAATCTTGTTTGTAAGGAAAAATCTAATAAAATTTTCGATTAATGAAAATAAAATCTTGTTGATACAGTAAGTAAAGTTTATAATGGAGACGAAAATCAAATTTTATTTGTTAACTCTGCTACAATTGACAATCATAGGAAATAAAAATCGTACCTACTAGGATATAGGATTAATCACAAACATCGGTGAGGTAAGCAAAGATTGCGATCCATAATAAATTAAAATCCAATAGTACAGTGGAATAAATGAAAAACAACCAATTCGAAAAATTTAGGATTAACAATAAAATTGGAATATTTTTAGATATCATTCGGCAAGTTGGGGGTTATGTTGTAGTTGTGCGAAGAGTAGAAATCGACCAATAAATCCGATTCATGTCTTAGACCAATTAATCGCGAAATTAGACAGGGATTTTCCATAAAATCCAAGTTAATCCGACGTAGCACGACTTGTGATTGAACCGTCATGAGATCAAAATTGAAAATAGCAAAATCCATGTTCACCACGAAAAGTCGCCTCGATGAGATGTTTTATTAACGACACCAACGCTCCCAAAGTTCAATGATATTGGAAAAGGTCCATTCGAGGAATGTTAACAAAATCCAAGATAGGGGTAGCCCAATATTGCGACGAAAACGAATGACAATTATGTTCATAATTACACCAACTTTTGAAATACGATGATTTAAAAATTCCGAGACAGTCGAATAAATTAACTCGATGCGTTGACCGAAATAATTAGCATAGCACCCACGATAAATTCCTTTCGAACAAGTACTCGCCGGTCGATAATATAAACAATCACGACAACACATTTTTCTCGAAGTGACTAAGGTAAACATCGATCCACTTCGATTAAATTGGAATTAAGTCGATCTTGAAAATTTAATTAAGAAAATTTAACTTGAATTAACTCCAGAAATTAAAAATTATTAAAAGCTTTAATTATAAATAATTATAATTGAAAATGAGGTGCCTCATGAATTTCACGGAACGTTTGACTCGCCTTCACCCTAAACTATTTTATAGGTGCACGTACGTATTGCAGACGGATCGAGCCCAGAAAAACCCCAATGATAGTCACTAGATATACCGAATCTCGGGCCTACCTAAACTCTCTTTAATTGATATAGCCAAGACCCTATTCCCCACACTATTAATTTTCATGATTTAAATTTCAATCGTTACAGAGCATGTCCAACAATCAGATTACCACTCAGGAGAAACGCTCGGAAATGAGATTACGAACCACCAACGCAATAGAAAGACCCCGGTCACAGTGGCCATATTCTATCCCTCGGAAAGCACGGGATCCGAGTAGCGACCCTCTCGAACCAGTGAGACAAGAATACCCAGCCGCTGAAATCTTTGCAAATGCGCAGGAGCTCCTCACCCATTGGGAGCGGGTGCAGGAGCAGGTGGACTTACAAGTAGTCAAGGCAAGGATGTACCTTGCAAATGTGCTGGATGACATCCTTGCTGGGCGGATCGCCGTCGCCCATCCACCTCGTCCGGTTCGAGATACTAGACGTCCTTATACGGTAGAAGCTCTCAAAAGAAGTCTCAAACGATTCTGCCCGGATGAATGAACTGACAAAGCGTTATAGTGATTAGACAATAATTATAATTAGCACGGCGTGTATTTCTTTTTCTTATATATCTGAAAATGAATGTTGAGTTGTTTGAAAGAGTTAAAATACTGAGGCTGACTATAAATTGACGAGTAAAAATCCCTTTAATTTCAGCAATGGCTTCTCTACGGATCCTGCAGACGAGTTAGATCGCGCGAGGCAGGCGAACACCGAATTACTTAGTCAAGTCCTGCAACTAACCCGTGAGATGCAGCAGATCAAAGCGACGTGCTTAGATCCTCAACGAACCAAAGTCCTATACCAACGACTTACCGCAGCTCAAAAGGGCTGGGCCGAGGAACGCCAGCTCAATCGGAGTTTGCGAACGCAGGTCCGGGGGCTAGAAGTCGCACTAGCTGTATGCCGAGAGGGTGAAGCGGTCACCTACCCGCTCATCTTCGCCCCGACTCAAATGCCGCTGGCAGCAGTCAAGACAGCAGAGCAACCCGTCGCCATCAAAAATCGTCGACCGGGACGTAAGGAGCGTGCCCGACGTCGAGCAACCCAACTGCAGAATGCCAAACCATAGATGCGTATTATGTGATTTGATTTAATAGAGTAGTTTAGCCTTAGTTGAGTCGTTTTCTTTTGAAACTGCATACCCGTACGGTCATAAGTAACCCTATTACGTCTCAGTTTTCCACAGGCAATTAGGCACTAACCATGAACAATTATTTATGAGGGACAGAGCAAAGCGAGCATAGGTCTTCTATCGACAGCTCGTGAACCCGAGGTTTGTCCGAGCAATTACAGTACTAGCCAATGGTATTCAATTTTTGCGGACAATCCACCACTTGAACACATTTCCAACGTTGCTTAGCAACGGGTGCCAAGTGGAGTAGTATCATTTTGTATGGCGTTACTAGGGTCGCCAGGAAGATAAGCAAGATTTGAAACCCTGTAACCCACCATACAAATTTGGGGGCTCAGCCGGGATTGAAGCTTTGTTATTTGGAAAGACCAGGACAATCAAGTTAAGAAACAACAGAGAATGATGTCAGTACACCCTCAGCCGGGATTGAAGCTTTGTTATTTGGAAAGACCAGGACAATCAAGTTAAGAAACAACAGAGAATGATGTCAGTACACCCTCAGCCGGGATTGAAGCTTTGTTATTTGGAAAGACCAGGACAATCAAGTTAAGAAACAACAGAGAATGATGTCAGTACACCCTCAGCCGGGATTGAATGATTGTTTTTGCGAAAAACCCAAGGAAATATAGACATATGGTTAAGGTTAAATCGGAAATGAAATAAACGACTAACCCAACAAGTACAAATTTGGGGGCTCCACCACGGGATTGAAGCTTTGTTATTTGAAAAGACCAAAACCATCAAGAGAATTATGTCAGTATACCTCAGCAGGGATTGAATGATTTTTGTGTGCAAACAAATCAATGAGAAAGCATAAAGTTCGAGGAGAAAATTTAAACAGCAATAAAACCTGATACAAATTTGGGGGGCTCATAAAGGACTGTTTTTACAAAGAACCCAAGGAAATATAAGCCAATGTTTAAAGTTTAAACAGAGATGTTGAGACGATATGTTGCAAACCCCAGAGAGATGAGAACGCCATAAAACAAAACCCAGAGAACAACTGTTGAAAAACGAGTAACCCGACTACAAATTAAGACGCCAAGACACTCAACATCCATACTTGACGACATGACACCCTTGTAAGACACCAACAACGCGACAAGACGCATGAGCAAACAACATATAATTGAAAGGGCAAAATTCGGGATAAAATGAAATGGGGTAAGTAAGGGGAGTAATGATAAACAAGAGAAAGCAACGGAACAACAGGTAATGAGTAAAATAGTAGTAGATAAAATGAGTCAAAATATATTAAAGAGGTGAATGAATTTAGTTAATTAGTATTTAGATAAATTTAAAGGGTAATTTGATAATTTTAGATGGAACCAGCAAAAATTATAGAAAAACTAAAGGGGATTCTAAACATCGAAAATGACAATCTTGAGGAACTAATTAATAAACAAAAGTTAATTAAACGAGCTAAAGAGGATATATCAGCGATTCCAAACCTGTACTCCGATGAACATTGCATATTAAAAAAATTGATCGATATTGATAAAGATGTAACTACTGAGAGAATATATGAAATTCTATCTATGAGATTAGAGATAACCAAATTTGGGAAAAGCTGGTACAAGTTAATGGAAAAAGTCAAGAATATTGAAGACGAGATTGCAACAACAATGAAGGAGCAGACTAAGGCTTATGTGGAGTGTTATGCGTGCAAAACAGAGGAAGCACGAGTAATGGTGATACCTTGCGGACACCTGAGTTATTGTCATGGATGCGCACAAGAGTCGCACTGTATGTTATGCCAGCGAAAGATAAAGGAAAGACTAACGGTTTACTTTCCATGAATTGTTATGATGAAATGAAATAAATGTGTATTATTTGAATTATTATTAGACGATAAGATGAATATTAAAGAAATATGCAATGTTTATAAATAATAAAATAACCCGACAACGATAAACAATGGTAATAGACCAAAAACATAAAAGCCGAATTAGGGAAATAATCAAAACACATGCACAGAGACACAAAATATTGGACGGAAAAATTTCGACAACCGAGTTTTCCTAGTGTATAATTCTTTTTGTTTTATTGATATTATATTTATTGATATTATATTGAGATAGGACGAGGGAAAATGGTTAAACCTGAGCTATCTAATGATAGTACGCTCACCCAAGGGAAACCCTGATCAACCCTACTGAGAAAGGAACTGGTAGGCCAAGTCGCGTGTGTCAGCAAGTAACCGGCGAGAGATTGATCACCTCTTTTGGGGAGCTTGTTGATGCGATTACCACAAATTTTGAAGGGGGGAGTGAAGAGATAAACCGAGAGGTGAGAGAAAGAGTGTACACGGAACAGAATAAACAGTTAGAGTAAAGGTACCTAGAGATGACTTCTTTTTTCCCTAGCTGGTGGTGAGGCACCAGAGGACAGCTACGGACTGTCGTGCTCAGGTTGTTATCAGCCAAGGGACTGATGACGCTGGGCCGTTCGATACAAAAACCCGGATCACACACCGAGTATCGGACGATTCTTTTTTTCGCTGGGAGGCACTCGATACAACAACCCGGATCCCACACCGAGTATCGGGGCCAAACGGTAGGTGAGATGTGAACTAACCGGTAAATGGTTCATACTCAAAATGTCCTACTAAAGCCAGATGAGAGCGCTCGAATCGAGCCGAGAAATCTGATGGATGGAGCGGGCAGAGATTTGATAGTTTATTTCCCGCTCCCACTTTTGAGCACTTCCTTTTCTTTTCACTATTCGGGAAATCAAGTAAACCGCTTTTGGAACTTGATTGAACGTCTAGGCATTTCCATACTTTTATATTCTTCGAGGTACACAACCCGGATCCCACACCGAGTACCGAGGGAATGTTTTTTTATTGCCCAGCGAGGAGTTTGGTACAATAACCCGGATCCCACACCGAGTACCAAATATCCGAATGGCGGTGAGTAAAGCGTAACCGGAAGAATGCGCGGCCAAAAGACGCCATGGCTTGAGAGTCAGTGTGAGGCCTCAAACATACCAAAAGTCACTGATTGAGCTCAAGTCCGATATAAGAGATAATATGAAATAGAGGGCCGGATGATTATAATCAGATACTTGAGGCAATAGAGGGCTGGATGATTATAATCAGATACTTGAGGCAATAGAGGGCCGGATGATCATGATCAGATACTTGAGGCAATAGAGGGCTGGATGATTATGATCAGATACTTGAGGCAACAGAGGGCCGGATGATTATGATCAGATACTGGAGGCCATAGAGTACTAGATAAGATATGATATGAGTAAAGATGAAATATGATTATGAATAGATATTAAGGTCACAGATGACCAGTAAAAGAGGTAAAGCCGAAGGCCGACGAGCCGACGGAAATCATAGAGGCATAGAGCGCCAGCGATTGAGATTAAGTAAATGAATTTTTGGGAGACATAGGAAAAAACAATTATTGGAATGAATGAAAGTATGAAGATGATGATTTTATATTATTGATATTATGATATAGATAATTGATACGACTATATAGATAACTGATAGACTATATAGATAATTGATACGAGATTAATAGATAAATTATTACGAGGTATAGATAATTAAAAATGGACTTAAAATGAGGGGGGTGAGTCAGATAAAGAAGACCACCACGATAAACGCGAACAGGGATGATAACAGATAGTATGGTAAACGGAGGAGAAATTAGTATAGAGTATAGAATATTGGAGTGTTTTTATTTTTAGGAATCGATAATCAAGCAAAGCAATCCAAGTCAAGTACAAAGCAAAGCAAAAAGGAAAAATTTCAGAGCAAACGACAAAGCAAGCGATAACAAAGGAATTTGAATAAACGAGCAGAAAGATTTTGGAATAAACGTCAGAGCAGTTACAAGCAGATAAGCAACCAGAAGTTTCAAAGCAACCAAAGCAAGAGAAGAGAAACCAGTCAAGCAGACGAATAACCGTAAACATTGATAGCATCAGCAACCACACGAGAAGCAAAGCCAAGAGAATAGAGAAAAAAGTTTATTAAAAGAGGAAGAAAGAAAAAAGTTCGCAACGGTAGAAGTGCCAAAACCGGAGTATCAATTACAGCAGCGACAGGAACCGGCACAGATAGTGGATTAACCGACGTTGAATTTAACAGTAGCGAAGAAAACGAAATAAACGATATAGAAAACCGGTTGCAATAATAGAAGTAGAGAACGAGAAGAGAGATTAAAAAACTTAACATCAACTCAAACATGGCAAATTCCACAAATTCCAACATGACTTCAATTCCGGATGCAAATACAATGTTGAATAACAATAATGTGATGATAGGAGAATTCAGAGAAAAGTTTAGAGGAGAACCGTTTGACGGTAGTCTCAACAAATTGGATACATTCATAAAGGAATTCGAAGTGTATAAAAATATCTGTCACTGGACAGATCAAAAAGTAAAAGAGCGACTACCCTTGTATCTGAAAGGGAGCGCACAAGATGTATTTGTAGAAGAAGCGAGAGACGCAGCGAAATTGACAACGTGGACAGAGATTAAAGAGTTCTTAATAAAGATATTCGGATAGAGAAAAAGGGGAATAGGAAGATATTGGATTCCTACATCGAAAACAAGAGAGATGAAGTCAACTGCTTACGCATCGAATTAAGAATCGTGTAAAGAAGCCTTTCGGAGAAAACAGATTTGCCGAAAAAAATGGTAGACGTCTTCATAAGAGGAATCAAAAAGGAAGACATACGAGCCAACCTTGGATGTTTGGCACCAGAAACGTTAGATAAAGCAGTAGCAATCGCAAACAGATGTGAGCCATCTAGGACGGGATATCAAGTGGCATGTCTTGGCCACAGAACCAACAACATCAACAGTCAACGCCAACAACCAAAACAACCAATCCAAACCAGCTAGAATAATTCATCCAAGAGCACAGCAGATGTTCAAGCACCGCACGAGAAACAGAGATAGAGGTATAACAAGTAAGTTATAGATAATTTCAGGACAATCCAAACAAATGAAAAATGTCCATATGCCAAGAATAGGAATCGGTAGAGAATGTGTCCAAATTACAATTGTCAAAGAATGTGGAGACGAGGCATACTGAACAGAAATATGTTGACAACCTTTATAACAAAGCATGTTACATTGTGGCACTAAGTACATTTCGCAAGGCGAATGTAACATAAGAAGAAACCAAACCACCCAGATTAAAACAAACTCTACGGATAATCCACAAATTGAACGTGATGCAAGAGATAGAATGCGTACGAGAAACACTACAGACTAATTGCCCATGGAATTTAAAAGAGATGATGCAGCAGATTGCCCACCCCCAAATAACAACAACAACGAATCAAGTAATGAGAAGCAATGAGGAGATCAGAGCTGAGAACTAAGAACTATCAAGGAGCAACAAGCAAGCTGAATGGCAAAGACTACAAAACAGAGGAAAGCTCAGGAAATCCAGCAAAGATGGGAAAATCGAAAACAAACCGAAAAGAATTAATATGATGAGAATGGAAATCCAGATTGAAATCACACTGCGGAGCAGTGTGTTGAGAACGAAGGGGAAAATATGAAACTGATACGAGAAAACAGTGAATAACCATGGAGAAAATAGAGGCCATCAAAGAATTACGGGAGAAAACAAAACGTCGACGTTAAAGAAACGATAAGGAGAAACGAATGAACCGGAAACTAAAGAATGAAACAAGCGAAATATGATAGGAGATCAAAACGATGGAACAACAATTACGGATAGACGAACTCGAAAACGAAATTATGACACAAAAGACAGAGAGTACACTCGAGAAAATAAAGCAAGAGGAAGCTTTAGAACAAGAGGAGGATCAATTAAGAAAAAAGAAGCAACCTGAACAAGTGAGAAAGAGGAACTAAGAAAGGAAGGCATTAATATAAAATAGACGGGACGTTGAACATCTAGAACAGAGCAAGCACTGATCAAAAAATAGAAGTGATGGCAAAGAAAAGTGCTATCTCAAGAGATGGAGAGCCCAAATTAGAATCAAAGAGATGGCAGGAAGCATCACGTCACAAGGAAAAGAAAAGATATCAGAACCAATAATAACAAAAATTCGAATCCAGAGGGTACTGCTACAAAAAATAGAAACAAGAATCAGAAAAGAAAAGCCCACGTGGAGTAAAGCTCAAATCGAGAATAAAATAAAAGAGATATGGTTCCAAATAAAAGGGCAACAAAGATAATTAAAGAGAGGAAACCACTATTAAATTGATGAGGACATACCAGAGATTCAACAGATGAAGATAAACGAGATAACAGTCTGGGCGGAGAAATATTTCAATCATGCGGAGGAAAATTAACGAATAAAACGAATCAAATCGAATTAGAGGAATGGAAACAAACGTGCAGAGAAGATGAAACTGAGATATTAAAGAAATCAACGAGATCTTAGAAGAAGTAGATCGAAACCAAATGTTCCTAAACCTCAGAGATACAACCCATACAGCAGAATAATGAAATTAATTGCGAAAGGACATCAACAGGATAACGGTACATTCACGGCATCATGGAAAGATATGATAAGAAAGTACCAAGAGAATTGAAAGATATGATAGAGAAGAGTAAAGGTATATGATTTCCAGAAAATACCGAGCAATAATAGCAACAAGAGTGCGAAGCACCAACGAGTTGTATGATTGGTATGAAAAGCTAACCAAGCTACAAAATAAACCTTATATTATCAAGAAGGAAAATAAAGCGAGATATACACTAGCGGCTGATGCTCAATATGCCAGAAGGAATAAATGTAGTGACATTTAAACAAAAATGAAATCGAGGAAACGACAGCGAATATGGCAGAAAATTCAAATATTGTATAACAAGAAATTAAAACCTGATTAGAAAAAGAGAGACAAAAAGATAATGAGCAAAACCAGATCAAAATACAGAACAAGCGATAGATCAGGCAGAACAATATTTAATCAATTTCGTTAACGAGACCGATTTCAATGAAAAATTATGTAGAAGCTTACTGGATAAAAGACATAATGAGATTCGATAACGAGAGAACAGATGAGTTGATAGCCCAAATAGGGGAGCACAAAGATGGAGGAGATGAACCAATAAAAAAGAATAAAGACCCAAAATGATGGAGAATAAAGGAAATACTATGTAGATCCCGAGTGTCAAATGCATGAATTATTACCGTACGAATAAATCTGGAGAAAAATTATCCAAACAATAATCGAATATGACGACGGTTATGTAGAGACTTGGCCAATAAGTATCACCAAATGAAAATAAGTCCACGAGAACGAACCCCGATATACGAATTAGGTATATGGGAAGACGGACAAACTATTAATATCATAGCATGATTGAACCAGAGAGAAAAAATACGACAAAAAGGGAACAAGATCCAGAATTGTCAAGAGAAAATGAAAAGAAAGATGGACCAAATACTAACCATCTACCAGTTATGGAGACAAGATGCGAAGTTGAGCACGAAATTAACCAACCATAGACGACTCAAGATGCCGATCACACCCTGGAAAAAGGTGTCGATTGAAAAGCAAAGAGCGAAATGAATGGAGAACTGAACCAAAATGGAAGAATATATACCAGGAGAAGCGCAGAAGATGCAAGCTAATTAAACAACCTTAGAACTATATGAAGATGAACCATATGAAAATTTACCAGAGGAAATGATAAACGAAATGGAATGGCAACCAGAAGAAGACGAGGAAATAAACGATAGAGCTCGACTAGCCCCATACACATGGAAAATAGGTGGATGGGCTGAAAAAGTAAAATCGGCGAAGAAGAAAAAATCATCGGTATTACAAGTCATCAATTCTATACAGAGATCGGAGGATACCGGATGAAATTGAGAGTGTACCCAAACGGAGATGGTAGTAAAAGGAACACAAACTACAGTTATTTTCTATTAGACAAGAGGCAATATGACGGAAAATTAGAATGGCATTTATCGAAAAGTTCACGATTTCAATCGCTTAACCCGGAAAATGGGAGAGCGACACAGCGAAAAATTGGGAGTAGACCCAAGATCTATGATAAGTCAAAAGCCAAAATCCACTGAAAATGTTGCAGGAGGAGTACCACAATTTACGAAAAATGTGTAACACCTAATTCGTAAGATGTACAATCTAATTACGATTCGAAGTAGAAACAGAACGAGAAATGAAATGGCGAATCTCCAACCAAGAACAAGCGAGACCGCGAATCAGTGTACTCTGAAAAACGAACCAGGAACAATACTTGCCCACAGATATAGACGAACCTGTGGAGGAGATTAACGGTTACGAAACACAAAAATGTAGAGGAATTAGCAGCGATATTTAAGAAACCGAGAAGAATCAAAAGACGAACTGTAACAGATTTAGCAAAATGGATAATCGATTCTTGTAGCAGAGTGGAGAATCTGCGAAATATCGTAAAGGAAATAGAGGAATATCGGAGAATGTATGCGTGACCCTAACTATATCTCATATATCCGAAATGGACACACCGAATGGGCACCAAACCATAGAGAAGTATATTTAAATTATGGATGCCAGATTTCGAACAATCGAAAAAGAATTTTATCACTGCCAAGTGGTGAAGTGAAAAAGAGAATACCGTATGAACGCCATTCATTTACAATACAAGGACGATCATTAGACGACGATCTCGATCGGATTACGCAAATTGGCAATTGGGAGCATAAATGTATTACAAGCAAAGATCGCGGGTAGACTCAACAAAAGAGAAATCAAACGAAAACGCCATGGACGAACAGGAAAGTCTAAAGATACGCCAGAAGTTCCACCTGCAGAGGATGAGTAATCGTCATCACAACAGGAGAATAAGAGATACTTAAATGGATCTAAATAATATTGGAACGAAGGAAACACCCGGAGAACCGGAATCAGAGATTTGTTCATGACAGAAGATGAAAACATCCGATAACAGATGAACCAGACGAGCTAATATGTGGCCAAAGACAGCCAGTCGAAATTATAGAGCCAGATACCGTAAGATGAAAATAAAAAGGAAGAGAGAGACGCCCAAACTCAAAAACAGGAGACGAAGGAACTGGATAACGACACGAGAGTAAACATCCAGAAAGGAGACGAACCACCCAAACGAAAAGAAACAGGTACGGCAATGAAAGAAATCCATGAGACGACCGAAAATTGAATAAACCAGGCTCCAGAAAGAAAACTAAAGAACAAATGCAGATGATCAACGACACGAAATTGAATCAGCTTAGTCAAGTAACGAAGCAGTTACAGGAAAACTGAAAGCCAAGAACAAGGAGCAAATGGACAATAGATGATAACTGATTATTGCTGGGATTAGCAAATCCAGAATAAGAGAAATTTAAACTCCAATAATATCGGGAGAAAGCGGAAACAGCTTTGGGCAGCAATAAAAACAAATAAGTAAATATGGACAAACAAGTTACGAACACACAGAGTCCAGAGAAATACTGTTGATAATAAATTCATTTAACCAATACATTTGACGAATCAAATAGATTTTGTGAGGCGAGGCTTATCTTGATGTACAATACGAATGATATACAGAAGCGAACTCCAAGATACAATCCAAACTATATGGAATTCCAATAACAGCATTATCAGGAAAGTAATCGAAACCATTCATCTGATCAAGGAGGATGGCAATCTTTATAATAGTTGTAAGTAAAGATGATCCAACGAGATAATGCAAACAGAAAAGAGTTATTTTAACGGAATTCGAACAACGATTAATTGCAGCGATCCAAAAACAGCTGAAGGGATGAATACTTTTCGATTATCATACAAATACCAATCTGGATGATGTGCCGTAAAAGGAGTAAACCGTTGAGTATATGATTGTGACACATAAGATTGGTGTGATAATACTCACTAAAAGAACGGAAGAGATGCAAAGCTGCAAACCCCGGAAGATTACAGACAAACAGCTACAGCAGTATCGTAATGTACCAAGAGGTAGACTTTATTAAAAACGGATCAAGGAATGTTCAACAAGGAAATCGTGATTTCATTGCGGACATCATTCACACTCAACAATTATAGAAGCTGGAACGGAAACACAGTGGTTTTCTGGTTAACGCGAGGCGAATGGTGAGAAAGGATTCACGACAGGACGTATCTCAATAGCTGGAGAGTGAATGTAGCAGCGAGAAGAAAAATTAAAAACTCCGAGTTACGGCTGCGGAAGATTAACGGCTGGAGACGGAACTTCAAGGAGAGAGTAACACTCATTTGAAATCAATTAGTCAAAGGAGTAGTAGTGATTGAAAGTTATCAAGTTTAAAGTTGGAGAAATACAGAATTTCGATCCAGATACCAAGCAATGAAAAATACCCTCATGTCTAGACAGATAGATCATGGCAATTGGGATTGTCAACAATCGTTATCACGCCGATACCAGAAACTTGTAGACTCCCTTATTGAAAAGTGCATATTTTGATGGTGCAGACAGTGCCACAGAGAGACAGAAACAACACGCAAAAAGCGCATTGATAATACGGAGAACCGGAGAATCGGAAAACCAACAATAACACAACTATCGGACAGAGTCACGCAACGTAGTAAATATCAACGATACTCAATCGGAATAGATTTATAAAAGGTACGGATGGTGGCAAATGTGACGAAATGGTGCCAGTACTAATTATAAAGAATCTTTTATCGCGAAGCAATACCCAACGCAAAGCGCAATGTCCCAAAATGTTAATTATATTCTGTTATTATAAACAACAGATTGATTTCCGATATCATAAAGTTGGCATCAACGAGAATATACTACGACTTATTTTAAATGGACGGTATCTGAACAGAAATATTAAAAACAAAATTGGCAATGGCAATCACAAACCCGGATAATGCAATTCCATTATTACCACTCCAAGAGGGATATTTTGGAAGAATCGTCGGAGAAGTTATGTATACGTACAAATGCGAAAAGACAATTGCGAAACTGCCAGAGAATTCAACAATTCGAGAGATAAATTGCATAAACGAATAGAGATAATGCATAAGGAAATCAGAATTCGCTTAACCATACAAGGATGATAAACCAGAGAAATTTGTACCCCATTTCAGTTGCAGTAATGTATATGGACCTTTTTCGAATGAGAAGAAGAGTTGGTTGCAATTTCCCACGATATCAGTAACACCAAAAATATTTGGACTAACAGATTGTCTAGCGAAGCAGAATTCAAACCAGTGGTTATCACAGAGCGATATACCACACGAAAGATCTGGAACGAGCCAGAGAACATTTATTATTCCCGCACAAAGGCAAGCAATATTATCCAACATTGTAACTATAACGGGAGAAAACTATGAACGAGAAACCAACTACGAATTGTACTATACAGACCATTTTCACATGCAATCAAGCAATTGATGAAAGCCATGTGGGAGATTTAGATCTTCGGACGATGATGCAGGAATTTTAGGAATATTCTCATATTAAATCGAGAGTATCATAACACAAATTTAGCATTTTCAATCTAAAAGAGAGAGAAAAATCACTGAAAAGCAATTGGATTGCTTACGTTTTAGCAAGACAATGGTATTACATGGACACTCAAAAGATATCCACAAGATAAAAAGATTAGTAGGGATTTTGACAAAAATGAACGGCACCGATGAAAAGTCGACAAAATTTAAAGCAATAATGAGACTAGAAGCGAGAAACAGAATTGAAACCGAACAAAACGATAACTGGAGACGATGGTAAATTTCAGAGATGTAGTGCAGCGACAACACGAAACCAAGGAGGATTGCAGATGCTAAGCTCAAAGCCAGCTCCAAGGAAAATCGAAAACAAGACATAGTGGACATTATATCATCCCACACCAGTATATGGAATGTCTAAGAAAGCCATCATCGGTAGAAAGAAACATGCCAGTAGAAAGACACGTACCAATACCAAGATCAACAACATTACGAAATATTATCCAGTACATACGAACCCAATTGGGCAGACTTAGTGCAAACTAGCCAAAGATCAAAATGTGGATCAATCCAGAATCGAACTATAGCTATGTTCAAACGTTCTGGAACCACACATTACGGTACCATAGAAATAAATGGGGGTGAAATTAAAGCAATATTGTACGGGGCAAATCTCAGCAATAAAAATGGATAAAATACCCGGAAGATTGTGGCCATGTATAGAAGAAGCTAACATGGACGTGATAACTTGCAGCAAAGAATCGGTAGCAGTCATCGGAAAAATCTGGTCGATAATAGAATATAAAAATGTGAAAATCAACACGTATTTGAGCAGTCTCGGGAAACTGGCGCAGATTGTTTAATGAACAGATTCATGCCAGAATTACTAAGAGATAATAATAAGCAGGATTCAATGGAGCGAGAGAAAACGACGATAGTATTTTTGAAATAGAAGTGAGTGCTTCAGAGAAAAATATAGTGCCATGACGCACAAAATGATTTGTGTACGTAAAAGGAACGAGGAAACAGAGAGAAATATTTCAACCTAATCACAAATTTGAGAAAAAGAAGAACTGCCATTAGCCAGAGAAATAGTGTATGTAAACTGATAACAGTGAAATTCCGATCAACATTACAAATTTTGACGAGGAAGATAAAGTTATCTATGAAAACGAACGATGGAAAATTAACACCAATGATGACATTAACTTCCGACAACAAAAACGAGGACTGAGGAAGAACTATGGACAATCGAGTCAGCTACTAAACGAAAACGAGAAAGAACAACTACAAAAACTGCTAATGGAATTTAAAGATATATTTGCAGCATCCGATTAATCGGTACAAGCGACTTAACGCAATCATCGATACCATTAACGGTCCGAACCCCAATAAACACTACGCCATATCGATGCGAAGCTCAAATCAGAGAAAGCAGAAAGATGCAGAATGCTAGACGAGAGTTAATCGACCAAGTTGCTCGCTGGCAATCCCAGTGGTTCATGTAAAGAAAAACGGGAACACACGGTCGTTGCTATCGACGACTCAACGCATAACCAAAACGATACAACCGTACCAGATATAAACGATGTTACAAACGTGGCAGGAGCAGCTTATTTTACTCGCTAGATTTAAAAAGTTGTTATGGCAAATAAAGGTCAAAGAGGGAGGGACAGAGAGAAAACTGCTTTTAACAATTGGAAAAGATCTTATATCAATTTAGAAAAATGCCTTTTGGATTAACCAACGCACCAGCTTCATTAGAGATGTATGAATTTTGAACGCACGGGCATAAACAATGTATGTTATATATGTATATTGTTAATTTATCTAGCCCTTCGGCAACATCTAAAAGATATCCGTAAATGTATTTCGACTGAGACCAATGGAAATTTGTAATTGAAACATCCAAAAGCGATTGGGCCAAGGAAAAGTCACCTTTCTTAGGAACATTGTGTCGGGAAAGGCAAAAAACAGATCAAAACATCAAAAAGATAAAGGAATGTCCTGCACCAAGACAGTCACACAAGTGCACAAGAATTCTTAGCTTATGGGTATTATCGAAATCATCAGATTACAACATCGAAAACCATACAAGAGTTACCAAAAAAGTACCCGGTTATTATGGTAAGGCGAACCAAACAGCCTTTTGAAACACTCAGATAAACTGATATCAGACACTCTACACCCAGATTAAGAATCGTTTTCTTAGAACTAGAACGCAAGTGAATATGCATTGGAGCGTTTGACAAGGGATAGAAAAATGAGACGAGTATTGGATATTATATCGAACGTCGAAGAAATGAAAAGAATTTACTCCTGTGATGAAGAAAGCATAGGATAATCCAAGCTATTAAACATTTCAAATATTTATTATGGTCACAGATTATATCACTACAGATATCACTTGGTATGGTTGGGACAACACAAGAAGCCTCGAGTAGATTAATAGAGGGCAATCAGTTGCAAGATATCGCCATATATAAATTTAATCAGGAAAGCCAACGCTAACGCAGAGATCATGTCAAGATTTTGTATTTGAGATAATGGATCAAGATGTAGGGTATGCATATCTCGCGGAAATACGAATTCACAAAACTTGTGAGATGAGCAGAAAGAAGACGAGAGCTAAAAAAATAATTGGAATTCATGGAAAGAAGATATGAAACTTCGACCAACATAAATTAAAAGAGCAATGGAAAACACAACCCGATATACCATGGAGATAGGGATGGTTATTGTAATGGACGGCGAGAACACTTATGTGGTCTTACAGAGAGTAGACGAAAGAGGTGCTAATGCATTCACGATTGGAAAATGGAGACACATGTCAGCCAAAAGACGAAGCAGGGACTACGTCAAAAAAAATATATAATTGCAAAAAAATATCGGAGAA
>CM039679.1:325315243-325486654 GCA_022537955.1 Schmidtea mediterranea
GAAAGAAAATCCACAGGAACGACCGAAAATGAAAACCAGCTTCCAGAGGAAATAAAGAACAAATGCAGAGGATAACTGACAACTAAATTGCAAGCTTAGTCAAGTAACAAGCGAGTACAGGAAAACTGGAAGGCCAAGAACAAGAAGCAAATGAATCAAATAGATTGATAAACGATATGCTGGATTAGCAAATCAGAAATAAAGAGAAATTTAAAAACTCAATAATTCGGAAGCAGAGAGAAGCGACAGCTTTGGGCAGCTAGCAATTAAAACCATAATAAATAAATTTGGACAACAAGGTACGAACCACAACCAGAGATCCAGTGGAGGAAGGAAATATGTGATAATATAATCATTTAACAACGATCTGACGATCCAATAGATATTTGGTAGAGATGTTATCGATGTTCAATACGATAGTGATATACAGAAGCGAAACTCCAATACAATTCCAAACGGATACTGAGATTCGCAATAACAACATATCAGGAAAGTAATCGAACCATTCATCCTGGACTCAAGAGATGGCAATCTTTATAAAGTGGTAAGTAAAGATGATCAAACCGGATTAATGCATAAACAAAGTTAAAGAGGTTATACGGAATCGAAAACACGATTAATGCAAGCGATCCAAACAGCTATGAAAGGGATTGATACGATTAATCACTACAATACTCATCTGGATGTGGATGTGCGTAAAAGGCAGTAGAACCGTTTGTAGTAATGATTTGTGACAACTAAAGATGTGATAATACCTCAACTTAAAGAAACGGAAGAGTGCAAAGCTGCAAACCCGGAAGATTACAGACAACACTTACAGAGTATGTTATAATGTTTACCAAAGGTAGACTTTATAAAACGGAAATAAGGAATGTTCAGTACAAGGAATCGTAGCATTCATTGCGGACTCCTTCACACTCAACAGTATTAGAAGCTGAACGGAAAAAACATGGTTTTTAAGCGGAGGCGAATGTTGAAAGAAGGATTCCGACAGGACGTATTCTCAATGCGGAAGAGTGAATTGTAGCAGATCCGAGGAAGGAAAAAATAAAATTACCGAGATTACGCTGCGGAAGTGATAAAGGGCTTGGAAGCGAAATGCCAAGGAGGAGAGTACACTCTATTGAATCAATTAGTCAAAGGAGTGTAGTGTAGTGATTGAAGTATCAGTAATAGTGTGAAAATAGCCAGGATATTGCGATCCAGAATACACAAGCAATGAAAGTACCCTCAATGTCTAGCAACAGATGATCATGCAATAACTGGGAATGCAACAATCGCTATATCACGCCGATACCAGAACTCTGCTGACTCACTTATTAAAAGTGCAATATTTGATGAAGTGCAGGACAACTGACAGAGGAGAAGAAACTAACACAGCAAAAAGCGCATTAGTGAATACGAGAACCGGAAGAATCGGAAAACCAACAATAACCACAACTATCGGATCAGAGTCACGCCAACGGTAGTAATATCAACAGATACTACAATCGGAATGAGATTTATAAAAGGACGGATGGTGAGCAAATGTGACGAAATGGTAGCTAGTACCAAATTATAAAGGAATATTCTTATCGCGAACAGCAATACCAAACGCAAAAGCGCAAATAGACCCCAAAGATGTAAAACTATATCTGTATATAACTAACAAGATGGATTTCTTATATCACAAAGGATTGGCATCAACATGAGGAAATTACTACGATCTAGTTAAAAATGACGTATCTTGAACAGAGAAAATATTAAAAACAAATTGCAAATGCAATCACAAAACCGGATAATTGCAATTCCATTTCCACCCAGAGGGATATTTGAAAGAATGTCGGAGAAGTTATGTACAGTACAAATGCGAAAAGACAATTGCGAAACTGCCAGAGAATTCAACATTCCCGAGAGATAAATGCATAAACGAATTAGAGATAATGCATAAAGGAAAAATCAGATTCGCTCAACCAGTGACAAGGATGATAACCCAAGAGAAATTTGTACCCAACATGTTCAGTTGCAGTAATGTATATGGACCATTATTCGAAATAAGAGATGGAAGTTGGTACAATTTCCCACCGGTAAGTAATATAGTAGCACCACCAAAATATTTGGAAACTAACAGATTGGCTAGAGAAGCAGAATTCAACCAGTGATTATCACAAGCGGGATTACCAAACAAAGATCTGGAAACGAGCCAGAGAACTTTATCCCAGCACAAAGGGCAAGCAAATATTATCCAACACTTGTAATAACGGGATACAACTATTGGAGAAATCCCAACTACAATTATTACTATCACCAGACCATTTTCAACATGGCACAGCAAATATGATGAAGCCATGTGGGGAGATTTTGTAATTTCGAAGATAGATGGCAAGGAATTGGAATAATTCTATCATTCACATGTAGAGGAATATAACACAATGTTAGGCATGTTATCGATATACTATAAAAGAGAAGAGAAAAATCACTGGGGGAATGGCCAGTTGATTCTTTACCGATTTTTAGGCCAAGACAATGGAACATGGTACACTTCAAAAGATATCCACAAGATAAAAGTTAGTAGGGAATTTTTGACAAAACATGAACGGGACCGTGAAGAGACCGAAAATTTTTTTAAAGCAATATCGGACTAGAGCCGGAGGAAAACCAGAATGAAACAAAAAAACGAGTAACTGGAGAACGATGGATAATTCAGAGTGATAGTAGCGCACAACGACGCGAAAACCAAGGGAATGCAGAATGCTAACTCAAGAGCAAGCTCAAACAATGGGAAAATCGAAGAAAAAACAGAGGACATAGTGGACCATATTAATCATCACACCACCAGTATGATGAATGTGTTCTAAAGAAAGCAGCATATCGGTAGAAAGAAACATGCCACAGGTAGAAGACACTACCAATACCAAGATTCAACAAACATTTACAATCATTTATCCCAGTACCATACGAACAAATTGGGCCGATTAGTGCCAAGACTAGCAAAGATCAAGAAGTTGTGGATTCAGGATCCAAAATCGACTATAGCTACTGTTACAAACGTTCAGCTGGACAACTCATTAACGGTACATAGAAATAAATGGGGTTAGAATAAAAGCAAATGATGATACGGGACGCAAAATTCAGCAATAAAATTGGAATAAATTAACCGGAAGATCTGTGGCCATGTATAGAAGAAGGCTAACATGGAAGTGTAAACTTCACAAAGAATCGGTAGCAGATCATCGGAAAAATCTGGCGTAATAGATTAAAAATGTGAAAATCAAACACGTTATAGCATCATCGGGAACTGAGCGCAGATTGTATAAGGAAACAGTTCATGCCAGATTATAAAAGAGATAATAATAGACCTAGGATCAATGGAGCTGAGAGATAAACCGGACGAATTGTATGTTGAAATCAGACGTGAGATGTCAGAGAAATGTAGTGCCAGGACGCACACAAATGATTTGTACGTAAAGTGAACGAGGAATAGAGGAGAATGAAACGATTTCGAACCTAAATCACAAAGTTGAGGAAAAAGAGGAACTGCAATTAGCCAGAAGAATAGTGTTATGTAGACGATAACGTGAAATTCCGATTCAAATTACAAATTATTGACGAGGAAACGATAAAGTTATATGGAAACGAACGATGGGAAAATTAACACCAATGATGGACATTGAACTTCAACAACAAAAAATGCAGGGACTGATGGAAGCACTATGGACATCGACCAGTGTCAGCTTATAAACGAAACGAGAAGAACAACTACAAAAACTGCTAATGGAATTTAAAAGATTATATTTGCGCATCGATTAGATCTCGGTACAAGGCGACGTAAACGCAACATACGATACCAATTAACGGACGATACCCCAATAACAACTACGGCCATACGATGCAGAAGCCTCAAAAATACAGAAGCAAAAAAGATGGGCAGAAGTGCTAGACGCAGGAGTAATCGAACCAAGTTGCCCCATGGCAATTGCCAGTGTCATTGGTAAAGAAGAAAGCAGGAACACAACGTTCTGTTAGAACTATCGACGACTCAACGCAGAGTAACAAAACGGGATACATACCCTGTTAGCGTCGATATAACGAAGAATGTTACAATGTTGCACGGAATGCAGCTATCTTTACTATCGCAGATTTAAAAGTGGTTATTGGCAAATAAAAGTCAAAGAGGGAGGCAGAGAAAAAACTGCTTTTACTGATCGGAAAAGTTATACTCAATTTAAGAAAAATGCCTTTTTGGATTAACAACGCCAGCTTCATTTCAGAGATTTGAATTTTGTACGACGGCATTAAAAATGTAGGGTTATTGGATGATAGTCTACACTTCGAAAGCAACATTCTAAAAGTTCCGTAATGATATCGTGTCGACTGAAGACCAAATGGAAATGAAATTGAAACCATCAAATGCGGCATTGGGCAAGGAAAAAGTTCACCTTCCTTCAGGACACATTGTGTCGCGAAAGGCAAGAACCGATCCAAGAAACATCGAAAGTATACAAAGAATTGTCCTGCACCAAAGACGTCACACAAGTGCAGAATTCTTAGGCTTATGTGGATATTATCGGGAAAATTCATCAAGAAGATGCAACCATCGCGACCCATACAGAGTATACCAAAAAAACGATACCCGTTTATATGGGAACGAGGAACAACAAACGCCTTTGAAACCACTCAGAGAATAAACTGATCATATCAAGCACCAATACATCGTACACCCAGATTTTAGAAACCGTTTTCAGTTAGCAAACAGACGCAAGTGGATATTGCATCTGGAGCAGATTCTAGGACAATGGGATGACGAGAAAAGAGAACGAGTTATTGATATTTATAGTCGAACGTTCAAGAAACATGAAAAGATTACTCCGTGACTGAAAGGAAAGCATTAGCATTATCCAAGCTATTAAAGCATTAATATTTTTATGGGGTCACGAGATATATATCATACAGATCATCAACCATTGGTATGTTGGGCAACACAAAGAACCCTCGAGCTAGCTTAATGAGTATGTGTCCATGCAGTTGCAAGTACTCGCCATATATAAAATTAAAATCAGAAAAGCCAACCTAACGCAGAATGCATGTTTCAAGATTTGTATTGAGGGGAACTAATGGATCAGATGTAGGGGAATATGGCGATGATCATCGCCGGAAGATATCGATTTCACCCAAACTGGGAAAGAAGCAAGGAGGGACGAAGACAGGAGTAAACAATAATTTGAATTATGGAAACGAACGAATGAAAACCTTCGATCACACAGTAAATTAAGAGCACATGTGAAAAACCGACACCGACTATACCATGAGAAGGGGATGTTATTTGTTATGACGGCGAGGACGGATTATGTGCTTACAGAGAGTAGACGAAAAGAGGTGCTAAGTCAAATCACGATGGAAAATTAGAAGGAGCACATGTCAGCAAAAAAGACAGAAGCAAGACACGTCAAAAATTTATTGGCAAATATCGGAGAAGACATCGTAAAAGGATGGATAAATCTGTCTAATATTGCAACCAGAGAAAAAGCACAGGGAAGTAAAATTGAAAAGCACCATAAACCCAATGCCAAATTTCCACCAGAACCCATGACCAATTGATCGATATGGATGTTGTAGTTAGGACCATTACCAAACCAACGATTGGGATATCTTATATATTAGTAGTGACAGATATTTATTCCAAAATTCCGGAAGCAATTCCATACCAGATTCAAAAAGCCAGAACAATAGCGAGGAGAATCCTAGTAGAGGAAATCATGCTGTAGTACGGAACACCCTAACGATCCTAACTGATCAAGGAACCAACTTTATGAGCGAAATAATAGAGCGAAGTAACAATTACTTCAGAATGCGAAGCTGAAGAAATCACCGTACCAATCCGCAACATATGGTCAAACCGAACGATTCAAGGTATATAATAGAAAATGATGTCAAATTTGTTAACGCAGACACCAAAAAGATTGGATCAGATACACTAAATTTTGCTTATGGCTATAGAATGTCAATACTCAGAACCAAAATGAGTCATTCAAACTAATGTATGGCAGAGAATGTAACATGCCCAATGACCTAAATCAACCACCATATCACAGTTATATGGAAATTTATGAGTTAGTAACAGGATTCAAAGATGCGAATGCAAGAGAATCTGGGGGAAACGCACGGTATGAAATTAGATTTAATCAAGAGAGCTACAAAGAATTACATGATAAAAAGCGAGAATTGCGTGAGCATAACTTTCAGGTTGGAGATTGGGTAATAATAGCAACGCAGATATTCCAGGGTTAGCCAGAAAAATTAAGATGCGGTAAAGGGACTTAGAAGATAAGTATGTAAACGAGAACAATGCTCGAGTTAAATTGGGTCATAACCCCACTACTCAGACTATCTACGTAAACGTGACAATGTAAAGGCGAACGAGAACAATAACAAGAGAACCAGAAATCGAGGTATGCAAACTAGATCCACAAAACTCAACAGCTGGAGTTATAAAGGACTACGAATGAGTCGAAAAAATTAAGAGCGGACAGCAATAATATCGTAGAGGAACCTAAACCGGATGAATCCAAAATTACGCTAAACGCGACCCAAGACAATGTAGACAAGATGGATATAATAGTAAAGCATGAGGGATTAATGCCAGAAGGGTCGTCCTCGAGGAAAAGGATGGATGAGAATAGTAAACAAAGCGGGAAAAATCGCAATGGATTATGCTAAAGGAGCTAGAAGCCCACCAGAAATGGACCGCATAGGGAGTTATACCTATGATATTCACTATGGCAGATGTAGAAGGGAACGTACCTTTACCTATTGCAGTACAACACAGAATACTCAAAGGATAACGGACATAATTCAACTTATGCAGGAAATCGACACGCCTTCAACATACCAACGAAGACGGGACAAACACCTATGGTGGGAATGTCGCAAGTTGCAGCAGATGCCTCTTACAACAGTTCTGAGAGAACTACTAAAAACAGGATCATCGTTCAAAGAAAAAGACAATGGAGAAAACAATGTACTACACTATGCACTAAAATCCAGACAGGCAAGCGCAATAAAATTTATAACCAGTAATGCGACAACAAGAGAAAGAGAAACGATGGGTAAAACAATTCAAACATTATGGGAAGCTATCGACGCCAAACAAGACGAAGCAGCAGCCAACCTGATGAAATGGACCTACGAAAGTTCACCACTTAAAGTATTTAATGTAAATTATATGGTAAGAAACAGAAACGTCTTATTAAAAGAAACGATATATGCTCACTATCCTTTCCCAAAGACAATAAAAGCAATGTTAAAATGGGAAGGACTAAAATTCACCAACCATCCAAAGGAAGCAATACGAATCGGAGATAGAAAAGAACAGTTATTGATGATAATACACAGATGGCATCGAAAGCAAATAAGATTCCAAGCAAGCAAACAAGAGATAAAAGAAATGGACGATATAAAAGCAAGAATAATAAAAGTATACGAGGAAATAATCGAAATAATAAATGTCGAGGACGACATTTCAAAGGAAACCCCGGATGGAAATAATAATGGGGAAGGAGGTGATGACAGCAGCAGAGACCAAGATGATCAAGATACCGAACCAAATGTTAGAGACGGAAATAAATCCGAACAACAAGAGAAAAAGGAATCATCTAACAAGGAACGTCAGGAAACGAACAACAGCAATAACGAGGGAAAACGAAACAGAGGGATGATGTCACTACAACAAAGGAAAAATCAAAACCGACCGACCCTGCTACAAAAAAATAATGATATTAATCACGTCCATCAAGTTAACGGAAGCTGACGAAAATATCACAAAGGAGATAAAATCGTTCAGAATACGAACAATAAGTGAGAAAGGAAGCGCAAGCAAAGGAATATGCTTACAACTGACGATGAATACAAGCATAAGTTGTCAATTTGACTCCATAGGAAAACCAGGAAAGATAGAAATACGATCCGAAAACTCATCATCATGCCAAACCACCAAAGATGTATGTAGAGATGCTACAGAAGATAGAAACGTAAAAATCCAAGTAAAGCCAGGAATAGGCAAATTGCGAATAATAAACAGAGGAATAGAAACGATTGAACAAGTATGTATACAAAACAAAATTATCGATTGTTGGAAAATGAATATGAAAGCAGGAAAGAAATGTGAATGGGATAGCCTAGAAGGAAATGCGGAATATATAATATGTGCCAACAACGATATAATAATAACGTGCACACTAGCCAAAACCCTGGGAGAAAAACTCACAACACCAAAAGAAGAACCTTATCAACGACGAGCACGAGAAAATAAAGAAATAATAATAAAAGTGGAAGCGGACCCAAAGAAGGGAGAAGAGATAATAGTCGAAAATGTGGGCAAAGAACCCATTACAAAAGTTTGTATATTCGAAACTAAAAAGAACGGAACGATAAATGAGAGAATCAAATGTCAATCAAATGATGATATCAAAAACCAAAAATACCGTATTCCGACAAAAAGAAAGCGTGGAAAGTACATAGTACACGTTCAGAAAGGAAGAGATGATTACTGAAATCAATAACCAGAAAGCTATTAGAATCAATTACGACAAAACGTCCGGAAAAGGAAACAAGAGGAAAACCGTATCAACGACAGATCAGAGAAAGTAAAGCAGTAATAATAAACATAGAGTCAAATGCAGCAAACGAAGAAGAAATAGTAATTGAGAATACAGGTGAAAAACCTATCACGAAAATCTGCATATACGAAGCCAAAGGAAACGAACCAGTAAACAAAAGAATTCAATGTGAGATAAGCAAAACTATAAAGAACCAAAAGTATCGCATACCGACGAAAAGGAAACTTGGAAAATACGTAATAAACATTCAAAAGGGAACTCACGAACATTGGAGAACGATAACAAGAAAACCACTTAAGTCAAATGCAACAGATCAACCTATAATAACACAATCCGAGGGAGAACCAAGAAACGAAACATGGAAAACAGGAATGATCATGGATGACAACCACCTTTCAATTCACGAAGCATTACAACTCCAGAAAGCACTCAAGGATGTGCAACCAAAAGAAGGAATAATGGAGACAACCATTGCAAGGGAAAGCACAACCATGCAGCCTAATGAAAAGAACTACATGATTAAAATGATCTGGATAACAACAGCAATAATAAGCAGCGTAGTAATGCTGATAATAATTCAATTAGTAAGAACCACTAAATGCAGAAAGAAACCAGTGAAGAAAAGATTATGGCCAGCGGTGGAAAAATTCAATTATGACATCGAATTAGGACAATATGATGTAGAAAGAACTGAGGAATACGAAATCATAGGAAATTCTAGCACAAGCGGACTCTGGTCAAAAGAACCGCCCATTATCGAAGCACAACAATGGTCCAATGAATCTGATATATACCAGATAATGAATAAGAAATACGGGGATATACGGACATTGCGTATAGAGTCCCCGGAGACGATGGTGTAAAACGAAAAAGAGACATTGTATATAGTGTAAAATATTATGTAGTATAATAGTAGTAATAGTATGCATGTATTTATAAATATTGTACAAAATACGTTAGAAACAATAATGAAATAGAGAGAATGCCGATGAATTAATGATGTGTTATAACCAATAGATGAATCCGAATAATGCAAATCAACAAAATCAAGTTAGAATACCACCATTCACAGAAGCAATACAACAACCAGCAGCTGCCAATGTACCTATAGAGATTGTAGAATTAAATCAAGGAATATACCAAGATCAAGGAATCGAGGCAACGTGGAGAAGACAATGCGAACTAATGACACTAATAACGAACAATGCACAAACTCAGTGGACAAATACTCATCTAGTATTAACGGAAAGTGTGAACAGGGGCCTACAACAAGCCATAAGACTAGAAGAGCAACAGAGAACAATACTGCAATTACAAAGAATGAATGAACAATTAACAGATCAAGTTAGATGGCAAGCTGACGAAATTAGAAGACTACGTAACAACCAACAGCACGTAGATCCAGCAAGTTGGGTGGAATGGATAGCATCAATGCCGGAATTCACACCTGAACCGGATTCAACAGTAGAGTAAAAATAAAGCGTACCGTGTAAATATGTATAAATAAAACGATAGAAGTAAAGCAACGTCAAGTAATCAGAAAATTTTGTAGATATGCAGACAATCATCGAGAGAATTAGAGGAAGCGAGAATCCATCCGAAACTACGAGACGAATAATGAAAAATAAGATTAGAATGGTGAACGATATCAAAGAAAGATTAAAATGTTGTAAATGTAAAGAATTATTAATTGGAGCGAGACAGACGAAATGCGGATGCAGAATATGTACGGACTGCACGATAGAAGTGATAGAAACACAAACAATAAAATGCCCTGGATGCGACGAGACGATTGAAAGAGACGAAGACCCTACAACAATGGATAAAGCCACCAACAAAGAGATCAATAATCTATTAGTTCAATGCCGAGTAAAAGAATGTGAATGGAAAGGACTTATGAAGGAAGCCGAAAATCACGCGAATGAATGCGAATATAACGAGATATTATGTGAAAAATGTCAAACCATCACAACGAAAAAGACGATAAAAGACCATCACAAAATATGTATCAGAGAGAGGAAAAATGCGAATTCTGTGGAGTTACCGACGAATGGATAAAGATAGAAATGGAACACCGGAATCCAAAAGAGGAACAAATATGTGATCTATATGAAGGGATATGCGTAAACAACTGCGACAAAAAAGATAAAGTCAAATTAAAGGAACATTGGAACGAATGTAGCGGCAAACCAGTCAAATGCCCGTTAGAATTATTCAATTGTCAAACGCAACTACCAATGGCGGAAATGCAAAAACACATGATGGGAAAATAGCATCAAGCATACCGAAATTATGATGAAAACGATAGGAATGTTGGCATGGGAGGTAAAAAGCCTACGAACAGAAAATGATGCACAAAAGCAATAATAAGAGAAATATTAGAGTCTAGAAAGAATTTCGAGAGAAGCAAGGAGACACACTCAAGAAAATGATCGAAATGGAAAGAAAATGCAACAGACGACCAACAGCCTAAAAGAATTAGAAACCAACAGCTCTGTAGCCAGAAAACATCCTACAACACCATTTATATGGAAAATAACCGAATTCGCAGAAAAACTCCAGAGAGCAAAAGATGGAACACAAAGAATTCTAGATAGTCCACCAATATACAGTTGGGAAAATGGATATAAATTGGGCATTAGATTATATCCGAATGGAGATGGGAATGCAACGGGCACCCACATCAGTGTCTTCATCAGAGTAGGAAAAGGAGATTACGACGAGCTATTAACATGGCCTTTTAAACAAAATATGATATTAACAATGAAAGGACAAGAGGACTATCGTAACCCAATCAGAACAGGAAATGAACCACAGATGGGAAGACCAACAACCGACTGGAATACAGCAATAGGTACACCACGTTTTTATCCACAACAACGATTGAGAGGAGAAGGATTCTTGCGAGAAGATAATCTGTATATAAATTAGAAGTAGAGAGGCCAGACAAGACGTTGTGAAGAGAAAAGAAAGTGTAAATAAATGTAAATAAAATAATAAAAATCAAATAAAAATCAAAAAAATTACAATAACTAGAAAAATCAGAAAACAAAAATCCAAAAATAATGACAATATTTAGATGGCAAGCGGACTCAATGAAGAGATAACAATACAGATGAGAGAAGGACCGGATTCGATATGGACGAGACTATGGAAGAAACCAGAAGAGGAGGAAAAAACCAATATACTAACAGCAGCAATAACATACTATGCGGATTTTGATGTAGAAGAAAGACCACAGCAAATCAGGACAAAAGTATACCCACCAATGAGGGTAAAAGACGAAAACTTGAGGAAGAGGAACAAAGATACTTAACGTTTAAAGATAATAAAGTATTTACCGACCAACAAAGCAAAGAAATGGCTGCACAAGGATTTTACTTTACGGGAACGCCAGAACGACCAGACGAAGTAACATGCATTTATTGTAAAGGAAAACTCGCAAAATGGGAAAAAAGGAGAAACAGCAAAACGAGAACACCTGAGGAAATTTTCAACCTGTCCATTTAGAATTAATATTGACGTCAGAAACCAAGCAATGAACAGATCAGAAGGACTCAGACAATCAGAATTAGACAAAGATGAAAAGGGAGGTGAGAAAAAGATAACGATAATAAAGAATTTCGAAGATCCAACAGAATTAATATGGGAAAAAGAGACTATAAATAGAACATTCGAAGAGAGAATTAAAACTTTCAAAGGAAATCCAAGAGCAGCAGAATTTGCGAGTCAAGGATATTGCCAAACAACCAGAGGAATAATGTGCGAAGGATGTAAAAATCAACAGCCAATACCAGATCAGAACGTCACAAAACTAAAGCATAAAGGAAAATGTATGTATAAACAAGAAAAAGAGTCAAAGAATATCGAAATAATAATTACCAACCAGCAAATAGAAGATATTTTGGATCGACCAAAAACGAGAACCATAATGCTATTATCAGGAGTAGATACTCAAAAAATGAGGAAAATAATCAAAGAAAGGTTAGCTAATAATTTAGAATGGTACGACTCGACACAAGCAATAATCCGAGCAATCAAGCGATACCAAGAAAAACCTAAAGAAAATCGCGAAAAATCAATAATAAAAGAAGCTATTTTGGAGCAGTATCAATGCGTGACATGTTGGCAAAAACATGTAGAAATAATTTATATTCCTTGTGGACATATGGTCACATGTGAGGCATGCGGGATAAAAGTCAATATATGCCCAGTATGTAGAAAGCCGATCAACGGGCGGATCAAGGGATTCCGTTTCGCTGATCAGTAGATAGAAACCGAAAACAATGTGTAAAAAGTGTAAATAGAGATAAACGAAAAAAACAAAAAATTAGAAAAACTCAAAACCACAAAAAATACGAGATGATGTAAATTATGATAAAATTTAAAGATGAGTGAAAAGAGAGAATAACTGATTATTAATATTTAGAAAACAATTATGAATCCAAATGAGACAAAAGAAATTGTAAAAGAGGCTGAAGAGACAAAATCAGCAGTCAAAGATCAACCAGAATCAATAAAAGTAATAAATGAAGAAGTAGAATTATGGAAACAAAGAACGTTACAATTAAAAGAAATGCTACTAACAGCAGAAGAGGAATTAGTACAAGAGACCCAAAAAACGAAAATGATGAGAGAAAAGTGGGAAAAACAACTGGAACAAAAAATAATTTATCCAGAAGGAAAAGAGAAAACGTACCAAGAGCGAGAAGAGGAAATGATGAAGGAATTTATGCAGAACCAAACTAGAATCAAAAATCAAAGGAAAGAGATACAAACCCTAGAGCAAGAGAAGCAGAATCAACAAAGTGAAATAGAAAGACTGAGAGAAGTGATAAAAGATAAAGAAGCAGAGATACGAGAAGAAGGAGAAGAAACGATAAAAATTATACAGCAAATGCAGGAGGAAATTGGGCAAATTAGCACCCAATATCGAATAGAGAAAACAAAGAGAACCCATTTGGAACAAGCCAAAGAATGGGCAAAACGGCAAGCACTTCACTGGAAAACGAAGTGGTACGGAGAGAAGGAGCGTACAAGGAACGACTGGGAAGCACGCGCTAGACATTATATCCAGCAAATAGCCGAAGAGGAAGACCGAACAAGAGCTTATAAAGCTAAATGGGAGAACGCAAAGATCGAGATCAATAAACTGAGAAATCAAGGGCCAAAACCATCAAAGAAAATTAGAGAGCCCAGAGACGATAGACAGGAAAGAATAGTGATCCAAACAACGGCGGAAGCGAGGAAGTGGAAAGACAAGTATAGATTGTCGAAAATAGAGAATGCGACACAATGGGAACATATACAAAAACAAGATCACGAAATAGTATGGCAACAAACGAGAATGAAGGAGATGCTACTAGAACAAGAAAAGACTCTTAAACAGAGACAAATACAACAAATAAAAACGGAAGACAAAGAAAAGTGGATCAAATCAGAAGCAAGAAGATGGAAAACCAGTACCAAGAAGCCAAGAAGGAGATAAGACTGTTACCCAAAAAGATATTGAATACGGAAGATTGGGAGCTTTGGGAACAAGTCGAAGTGCAGAAAGAAACAATTGAGGAACTAAACGAAGAAATCCAAACAATGGAATATCATGAACGAGCCAGACAAAATACAATAAGAAGGCTCAGGGGAACTGACAAGAACCTTAGAAAATGGATTGATCAGCTAAATCAAAAGATAACGGAAACCCTACACGAACAAACGGATGAAAGACGACAAATCCAACAATTAAACGAGAGGATAACAGAACTCCAACAGGAGGTGAATGGACACCGAGGAGTTGCAGTATTTAAAGAAATTCAGTTGAGACATCAACATGAAGTTAATGAACAGTTGAAAGGACAAGTTGAAGCAGAGATCAAAACGATAAAGCAAGGATATGAGGAAAATGAACAGAACTTGAGGACAGAGATTGAAAAGTTAAAAGCGTTGGAAAATACGCATCGATTGGAAACGCAAGTGGAAGAGTTAACAGAAAATACGGAATATCTTGCCTATCTCTTAGACGAAGAGATTCAAATATCAAATGCCTTGCGGGAAGAGATAAACACCTTGCAAAACCGACCACCAATCCTGCTTATGCCATTATACCCAACTGAAATTATAAACCAAGTACCCGCCGAACCCGATGAAGGATTCGGGGAGACGGACGAAACGATAGTATAAATCGAAAGAGGAGAATTGTAAAACGTGTAAAAAAAAAAAACAATAAAAATAATAAAATGACAAAAAACAAAATTTGTAATCGATGTATATTTAGCATGAATTTGAACGAAGTAGAAATCCGAATGAATCTAGAAGACGGAGAACACGTACCAAGCCCAATTCAATTAGTAGAACCAATCGAGCAAGACCCACTGAGATATTACAGTAAAAGGTGGAGAGCCGAAAGAAAAGAATGGCAAGAGTTAGTGGAGGAGCAAGAATCAGAAATCGCCCGGATAAACCATCAGTTAATACAATCTAAACAACTAACCAATATGATAAGACGAAAACTAACATCCAGCATGGGAGAGAACAGAAATCAAAAGAGAGAAAATGAACAATTGAGACGAGAATTGGCAGAAATAAAGACTCGAGTAATCCTGGAAGATTATTGGAAAACCGAAGCAGAACAAATGAGAAATAGCAGAAAGAGCGAACAGAGATATGTAATACAACTAGAAGATAGTTGTAAAGAAGCCAGAGAGATAAAAGAGAGCCATCAACAAGCTCAAGATGAGATTAAAACGCTAACAGAACAGCTCCAGGAAGCGAGACGAAAGCTGGAAAAGCAAACAGCTAAACGAATAAATAGTAAACGTCAACTCAAGAGAAAACAAACAAAAGAAAGAAATCTTCAAATGAAAATTCATAATCAACAAAGAATAATCAAAGAAGGTAAAGAACGATTAAAAGAACTCCCAAAACTAACCGAGCGATTAATAAAAGCCCAAGTTCTGATAATGAGATTCTCAGATAACAAAACTAAAGAGGAGTGCGAGATACACTCAACCCCAGAAAAAGAGAAAGAATAAAAAGGGCTAAACTCCACTGTAAATAAACGAAACAATCTTGTAAATAAATATAAAATTGATTATGTATCCGAAAATAGAAGCCATGAACCCAAATCTGTGGATAATAATGATGATAATGATGAGAAAATGCAATACTGAGAACCCGTTAGAAAAATGCGAGAAATCCCAACCCTTCAGAAGAGAGGACAGCACCTGTGCCGATTACAAAGAAATTTGTAACAACCCCAATAATGAGGAATGTCAACAAATAAACCTCCAATGTATGCAATGCCCCACAAAAGAAAACAAAGACGAATTGAAACAGAATATCGAGAAAACCCAAATAATGGTACAAACCCTACTGAAAAATAATGGAGAGATAGCTAATATAAAACATGAAAACCGAGAGATAAAGAAAACCTTAGAAAATATCATCAAACAGATTCAAAGAAAAGCCAAAGCAAATCCCAATAATAAAATAATTCAAGAAATTCAAAGAATCGTCCTATCAATCAAAAAGCAGCAAGGAAAACAAATCAAACAAAAAAATGAACCCCATGCAATGACAAGTCTATCAAGCGAACTAATACTACCGATTAGTATAACGTCTAACATAATACTCCTAATATGTTGTCTTATCCTCGGCCTAACAAACAACAAGCAAAGGCAAATTACCCAAATCCAAAAAGTCAGAAGAATGTTCACCCAAATCCGAAAAACTACCAAACCCAACGAAATGACAAGACTCTCGCAGATTTCCATCAATCACCCTTCAAGATCAACCCAGCTCGAAAGTGAAACCCAAGCCGTCAGCGATTCATTCGAAAACAAATACAACTGAGTTACAGCAACCGACATTGATTTGAACTGATTTTTCTAACTCGAACTGATTAACATTGATTTGAACTGAATTTACTAACTCATACTGATCTACAGTGATTCGAACTAGTATTGATCTACATTGATATTGAACTATCCAATTTTTTTTTGATTATGAAATGTAGCCGGACCTTAAGTCCATCTTTATCTTGATGATTAACTTTACCGTAGAAATTTTTATGAATGTGAACAGTGAAAATGAAAATGTATGTATCATTTTGAAATCAATTGAAATTGCGGGTCGCAATTTTACGGACCCCCGAGTGTTTTATGTTGGGCCAGAACGTAAACGGCCTTGACAAGTGTTTAAATGGATCAGAAACACACACGCAGATACAACACGCAATTTAAAATAAACCTGAAAAACACCAAATAAACCCTATAAAATCTAAGAAATAAAAGAATTAAATATAAAATAATAAACATAAAAATAAAATTAAAATATTAACAAATGCACCAAGATCCGCACGATACCTACACAGATACAACAAGAAAACACGACAAATTCGACGAAACTAGAAAAATCAATTAAAGTTCATTAAAGTGGAATTTAAATTGAAAAATTGAATTAGCAATAATTCAATAAAAAACTTTAAATAAAAAATTATAAAAATAAATCAAGAAATATAAAAATTAAAAAATAGAATTTGCTAGAAAAGAACAAGGTCGAATTTTGTTTTACTGCATCAAATTTTACACGTCACACAATTAGGTATAAATACTGATCCATTTTCACATTTAACTTAACCATTTTTGAAAGTAAACCAATTGTAAACAATTTGTGAACTATTTTGAAAATTTATTAGCCCAAATACTTCGAATCTATTTTAAATTTTTAGGTGAGAATCATTTATATTGGAACCCTCTTTCCACATCACGACCTTGCATCTCAATGGAGCTCTGCTCGGCGTGGATGTGGGAGGAGAGGTATTTATGCTGTTTATGCTATTTTATGCCTTATTTTATGATTTTTGGAATGGTTAATGGGTAACTTTATTTGTTTCATGATTAATAAATGTTATTAATATGTATTTATATGCTTTTATAAATTATAAAATTTAACTGTCGAAATTTTTCCGGCCCACAGCCGACACATCACGCAAGTTAGTAAAATCAACATAGTGCAGATGCATGTAAGTGCGTGGAAGATCGCCAATGATATGCACCCGTGAAGACTCAGCGTGCGCAACGCAGCGGTCGGATCGTAAATATTTATCCCTATAGCTGAAGCGAGAAATAAGGAAGGAGTCTCTGGCTGCTTCCTCGTTTCTCAATTCTGTAAAATCGACCTAAAATTATCTTACAAACGGCTTAAAATCACCACACCGAGTAGTCCAGTGGGCACTCAATAAATGTAATATGAACATACTATGCCTTAAGATCAATTAAAGGAAAAGGGTACGGGGACAACGTAAATTGAAATTGCTGATATAACCACTTCCGTGTCAATGCTATAAAATGAATTTAATAGAGTTAGGATTGCAATGAAACAAAATAAAGTTATGATCAAGAGGAAATGAAAGAAATTTAATAAAGTTATAAAACGAATTCAATAAAGTGATGATCAATAGGAAATGAAAGAAATCAAATAAAGTTATGATTAGTATGAAATAAAATGAAATTATGAAAATCGAATTTAATGAAATTATGATTAATAGGAAGTAAAATGAATTTATTAAAGTTATGATCAATTGGAGGTTAAATAAATCTAATAAAATTAGGATTAGTAAAAACAAAATCTCAATTATAAAGTGATTTGATATAATATACGAGATATAAAAGAAAATCTTAATTGTAACAAAAATTTGGTAAAGTTTAATAAAGAATAAAATCTTGTTTGTAAGGAAAAATCTAATAAAATTTTCGATTAATGAAAATAAAATCTTGTTGATACAGTAAGTAAAGTTTATAATGGAGACGAAAATCAAATTTTATTTGTTAACTCTGCTACAATTGACAATCATAGGAAATAAAAATCGTACCTACTAGGATATAGGATTAATCACAAACATCGGTGAGGTAAGCAAAGATTGCGATCCATAATAAATTAAAATCCAATAGTACAGTGGAATAAATGAAAAACAACCAATTCGAAAAATTTAGGATTAACAATAAAATTGGAATATTTTTAGATATCATTCGGCAAGTTGGGGGTTATGTTGTAGTTGTGCGAAGAGTAGAAATCGACCAATAAATCCGATTCATGTCTTAGACCAATTAATCGCGAAATTAGACAGGGATTTTCCATAAAATCCAAGTTAATCCGACGTAGCACGACTTGTGATTGAACCGTCATGAGATCAAAATTGAAAATAGCAAAATCCATGTTCACCACGAAAAGTCGCCTCGATGAGATGTTTTATTAACGACACCAACGCTCCCCAAAGTTCAATGATATTGGAAAAGGTCCATTCGAGGAATGTTAACAAAATCCAAGATAGGGGTAGCCCAATATTGCGACGAAAACGAATGACAATTATGTTCATAATTACACCAACTTTTGAAATACGATGATTTAAAAATTCCGAGACAGTCGAATAAATTAACTCGATGCGTTGACCGAAATAATTAGCATAGCACCCACGATAAATTCCTTTCGAACAAGTACTCGCCGGTCGATAATATAAACAATCACGACAACACATTTTTCTCGAAGTGACTAAGGTAAACATCGATCCACTTCGATTAAATTGGAATTAAGTCGATCTTGAAAATTTAATTAAGAAAATTTAACTTGAATTAACTCCAGAAATTAAAAATTATTAAAAGCTTTAATTATAAATAATTATAATTGAAAATGAGGTGCCTCATGAATTTCACGGAACGTTTGACTCGCCTTCACCCTAAACTATTTTATAGGTGCACGTACGTATTGCAGACGGATCGAGCCCAGAAAAACCCCAATGATAGTCACTAGATATACCGAATCTCGGGCCTACCTAAACTCTCTTTAATTGATATAGCCAAGACCCTATTCCCCACACTATTAATTTTCATGATTTAAATTTCAATCGTTACAGAGCATGTCCAACAATCAGATTACCACTCAGGAGAAACGCTCGGAAATGAGATTACGAACCACCAACGCAATAGAAAGACCCCGGTCACAGTGGCCATATTCTATCCCTCGGAAAGCACGGGATCCGAGTAGCGACCCTCTCGAACCAGTGAGACAAGAATACCCAGCCGCTGAAATCTTTGCAAATGCGCAGGAGCTCCTCACCCATTGGGAGCGGGTGCAGGAGCAGGTGGACTTACAAGTAGTCAAGGCAAGGATGTACCTTGCAAATGTGCTGGATGACATCCTTGCTGGGCGGATCGCCGTCGCCCATCCACCTCGTCCGGTTCGAGATACTAGACGTCCTTATACGGTAGAAGCTCTCAAAAGAAGTCTCAAACGATTCTGCCCGGATGAATGAACTGACAAAGCGTTATAGTGATTAGACAATAATTATAATTAGCACGGCGTGTATTTCTTTTTCTTATATATCTGAAAATGAATGTTGAGTTGTTTGAAAGAGTTAAAATACTGAGGCTGACTATAAATTGACGAGTAAAAATCCCTTTAATTTCAGCAATGGCTTCTCTACGGATCCTGCAGACGGAGTTAGATCGCGCGAGGCAGGCGAACACCGAATTACTTAGTCAAGTCCTGCAACTAACCCGTGAGATGCAGCAGATCAAAGCGACGTGCTTAGATCCTCAACGAACCAAAGTCCTATACCAACGACTTACCGCAGCTCAAAAGGGCTGGGCCGAGGAACGCCAGCTCAATCGGAGTTTGCGAACGCAGGTCCGGGGGCTAGAAGTCGCACTAGCTGTATGCCGAGAGGGTGAAGCGGTCACCTACCCGCTCATCTTCGCCCCGACTCAAATGCCGCTGGCAGCAGTCAAGACAGCAGAGCAACCCGTCGCCATCAAAAATCGTCGACCGGGACGTAAGGAGCGTGCCCGACGTCGAGCAACCCAACTGCAGAATGCCAAACCATAGATGCGTATTATGTGATTTGATTTAATAGAGTAGTTTAGCCTTAGTTGAGTCGTTTTCTTTTGAAACTGCATACCCGTACGGTCATAAGTAACCCTATTACGTCTCAGTTTTCCACAGGCAATTAGGCACTAACCATGAACAATTATTTATGAGGGACAGAGCAAAGCGAGCATAGGTCTTCTATCGACAGCTCGTGAACCCGAGGTTTGTCCGAGCAATTACAGTACTAGCCAATGGTATTCAATTTTTGCGGACAATCCACCACTTGAACACATTTCCAACGTTGCTTAGCAACGGGTGCCAAGTGGAGTAGTATCATTTTGTATGGCGTTACTAGGGTCGCCAGGAAGATAAGCAAGATTTGAAACCCTGTAACCCACCACTTGAAACCCTGTAACCCACCTGGTATCATAATTAATGATTACAGTTCCAACGTTTCCTAGCAACGGGTAACCGTTGGCGGGCAACAAACGCTTTTATGTAAAAGGGTCAAGGTCAGAAAACACTAACCCCACATGATATTTTTGTTAAAGTAAAATGGTAGGCCACGGAATTATCCTGTGTTAGTGTGTAAAGAGTTCCAGATACTAAATCAACATTTTCTGATACCTCACCAATTACAAAACTCCAATGTGTCCCATGTAATTCTGAAAAATGATCATGAGTTAAATATAAGTCTATAGAATTTATTCAGAACAGAAATGAGCGAATTTAATAATATTTTAGAAAATAATAAAATTAACCCATATTTATATATTCATAAATTTATCTAAATTAAATTTTTGTAACATTTTGGTAAAATCACAAAATTTTTAAACAAAAAGTTTTTATAAACTATAATACAATTCAAATGTGTTTTAATATTCTTATTGTAAAACACTTAATTGTTAATTATTCAAATTTATTACTTTAATTATAACAGTGATGTCTACATCACCAATTTCGTCAAGTCCGGATAAAATATCATCTCAATCATCACCATTTGGATCTCCAGAATTTGTCATAAAGCACGAATGCATAGAAAACGGTGCTAATCATGATTTGGCAGTATGTAAATAAAATCATTAGAGATTTTTGAAAGTAAAATAATTTAGAATATCAACCAGGACCTCATTTCCATGAGCAGTTCTCACATTGAAAGCAGTGAATCATTAGCTTCGACTATTTTTTTAGATGGAACGTTATCAAATGAAATGAGGTAATTTCCTCATATTGTTGCATAATAATTCCGTCAAATTCCGCAATAAAAATAAAGTTCCATTCTTTAAATTTGACTTTCAATTTCATTTCCAAATTAAATCAGAATCAATATTATTATTATTATTATTATTATTATTATTATTATTATTATTATTATTATTATTTTTATTATAATTATTATAATTATTATTACTTTTATTATTATTATTATTATTATTATTATTATTATTGTTATTTATTATTTTTTATTATTTATTATTATTATTATTTTTATTATTATTATTACTATTATATTTTTTTTATAATAATTATAATAATAATAATTATTATTATTATTATTATTATTATTATTATTATTATAATTATATTTTTTTTATTATAATTATAATTATTATTATTATTATTGAAATTAGTGTAAAAATATTTAAAATATTTTTTGAAATATTTAATTAAAAAATATTAATTTGTTTAAAATATATAAATTAATCCATACTATAATTTTGGTTAATTTTTCTACCTTATAATGAGAGTTAATCTGTCAAAATATATCGTAAAACGAGTGTTTGAATGATGCTACTTTTATTATTTATTATTAATATTATTTATTATTTTTTATTATTTTTATTATTATTAATTATTATTAATTTTATTATTTATTATTATTTTTTATTTATGTTTATTATTATTATTATTATTATTTATTTATTATTTTTTATTATTTTTATTATTATTAATTATTATTAATTTTTTTATTTATTATTATTATATTTTTTTTATTATAATTATAATTATAATTATTATTATTATAATTATAATAATTTTTATTATTATTATTATTTATTATTATTGTTATTTATTATTTTTTATTATTTATTATTTCTTCTTATTTTTATTATTAATAATTATTAATATTATTATTATTATTATTATTATTATTATTATTATTATTAAAATTAGTGTAAAAGTATTTAAAATATTTTTTGAAATATTTAATTAAAAAATATTAATTTGTTTAAGATATAAAAATTTATCCATATTATTGTTTTGGTTAATTTTTGTAACTTATAATGAGAGTTAATCTGTCAAAATCTATCGTAAAAACGAGTGATTGAATGATGCTACTTTTAATAAAATCGTTTCTAAATTTATTTTATTATTTAATTATTTATTTTGCTCCTCAAATTAATTGATTAATTTATAAAATTGAGATTATCTGATGACAATGTTTATGCGCGCCTTTACTTTTTTATTTCATTAAATATTATTTTTATGCAACACCGACAGATGCAAATATAAAATAAATAATAAATTTGTGTAACAAATAAATGCTCTCTACCGATCTGTGTTGGTTTAAAATTCCAATTTAAATTTTTGATGTTTTGGAATTCTGTTTTTTTGTTTTCTTAAGTGAATTAATTCTCCCAAATTGACTTTACCTTTTCAAAGGCAATCTCACCACTGCGCTAATGGATAGAATAAATGTTCTGGTCGTGTCCGAATTCAATTGTGCCGTGATTGCTTGATAAGGTAAGTATGGAGGAGGGGGAGGATGAAAAATAGATGACGTCGACATGATAATGTCAAAATGAGGGTTAATAAACATAATTAAAACGCTTCAACAAATATAAATGAACGATTTAGAAAAATATTGATATATCACTATTATAATATAATGCGGTTCAGGTCGTCGATGACACTTAATGAGGATGCACCCGCCATCGACCCTCATGCGTTGCAGGATCTAGAAACGCATGCCAAACGGATCTCCGATCAACTCTATCACATGATGTCGTTGCTTAAATCGAATTTATTTAAGGTGGACTTTTAATTTAATTAAGCATTTCTTATTAAATTTCGCAATTAAAATATCAATTTTATCTTCATTTCCAATATAGATCAATGTTTTTTAAAATCCAAATCAATTAAAAAAATATCAAATAAAATGTAGACAGAAAACGCACCTTTTCTTAATTTCTGGGAGAACTTAGAAATATTTAGAGGATTTTATTTCAGAATCTTCTTAGTTTAAACCAAGACGCAACTTTTTCATGAAGGATGTCTCGACAAATTATGTCGCGTTTTCAATGTTCCCAAAATGTTCCTTAAAAATAGCAAAATAGTATGAAAAAAAATTTTTTCCTCGACTTTTTTTTACATATTCTTGTGTGACGTCATCGAACACATCTTTTTCTTGTAGGATCTCTCGACAAAATATTATGAATAACCAAGATTTACTTTTGACTATAGTCTTTTTTTGCACTTTTAAATCAATAATTATTAAATTATTTTTGGTGCACAAACTTAAGTGCACCTTCATATGGTCTGAAAACCAGAAAGTACCTCTGACTATAGTTAGAAGAGGCACTTTGCACTTTTTTTCACCCAAAAATCAATATATGTAGGCAAAAAGGAGCCCATTTTAAAACCGAAAAAAGGAAATATTCTAGTTAGTAAATGCACAGCAGAAAGCCCGAAACCGAAGCTCCTTGTAAGCTCCTTCTAATCCTTGTAAGATCAATAAATCACGCAGGCAAGCAGATGATGTATTATATTACTATTGACGCGCTATTGAATTATTAATTATACTATTGATGGCTAGCAAGCCTCTAACTGGAGGAACTAAACGACGGAAGAAGAAGGATTTATTTTGGTTACCGGAACAGACTAAAAAGAAAGAAACGCCATCTGTTGCTAATGTACTTAGTTTATAAAATGAGCAGGAGCCTAAGGAGGATACCAGGGAGAGTTAAGTCAGTGAACTACAGATAAATACAAATTTTCAAGTTAACAGTTTTAAAGACAATACCGTTGAATCCGAGTTGTCTGATCACGACTAGCTAGCAGGCTTGCCAGACCTCCCGATTTCGGCGGGAGTCTCCCGATATATAACGCATATTCCCGTCTCCCGATATATGAACCGTAACTCCCGATATTGAACAGTTTTAGATTTTGAATAGATTTTACCCATCTTGAAAGGATTTTTTTTAAAAAAAACCATAAAATTAAACGAAACTAAGAAAAATAGAGAAATTATATTTCTATCTTACTTATTTTTTTTACTTTAACAAAACTGAAGACTTATTTTTTTGTTATTTTTTCTAATATATTTTATTTATAAATGCATATAATAAATATGAATGAATTTATATTTTTTTACCATATAATTGATTTTTTTTTGTTTTTTATTCCCGATATGATTTTTCGAAAATCTGGCATCCCTGCTAGCTAGATGTCACAAGAAGCAATGAATATGAACCATTTAATTCTGCAGCACTTCCAAACATCCTACTGATAGAGTTACAAATTAATAATAAAATAAAATATAATAAATTAAAATCATTAAAATGTATTTCTCAAAAGTGAATCGATAATTAGAAACATAAAATTATTGTCTATCAAAATTGTTATCAGATGCATGGGGGACCCAGAATTTGAAGTTACACCGCTGATATTATGTTGTGGATTGATGTGGTATAAAAATCCTTGTGGAGTTGTTTAAATATTGAATTCAAATTGTATTGATTTTGAATTTAATAAATAATTTTGGATTTGAAATATGCATATTAATAATACTAAATATATTACAACTAACAATATAGATATCGTCCATTTTGATTATAAGTTAATTATTAATTATTTTTTTTATTGTGTAAAATGTTTAAGTGCTTTGACTATTACCAAAAATTATGTTTTGCACATTTTCGTTGCATTTAAAAATCAATAATCATAATTTTATGTGCAAAAAATTTAAGTGCACTTGACTGTAATTTTAAAACCTAAAAACACCTCCTAGTCCTCTATAGACTAATATATATTTGCATATATTTTGGACCTCTATAGTCCAAAATAACACTTTGCACTATTTTGCACCTAAAAATCAATATATGCGTGACAACATATAGGCCAAATTACTTGCTATCCATTTCAAGGTATGAGAAACTTTTAATTAATTAATTCAAAAAATTTCCACCTTTGTGAAGATAAATGCAATAATTGGTTATAAATAAATAATAATAAATGATTCAATACCAATTTCATATGAATTTATGTTTTTAATAGTGATTTTGTTGAATATTTTCTTAATATTCATTATTTTACTATATAATAATAAATAATAATAGTTTTGATCTAGAATATTTATAGCAGGGGTTCCCAAAGTGCGGCTGTTGAAATTCGGCTCACGAACCGCAAATGTAAAATCAGAGATCTTTATTTAAATAAAAATTATTTTTTATATATATATATATATATATATATATATATATATATATATATATATATATATATATATATGGGATTTAGAATTTGACCCCCATAACTAAAACATTTGGAACCCCTGATTTAGAATATAATAATTAATTACTATTGATAATAGATATCTGGATTGACCCTCGACAGCACCGATATGCACTCTAAAACTGTCGATTCTGTTTGTGACTCCGTCGATTCCAATATAAAGGTATAGACTAATATTAAATATAATTAATAATACTACTAATAAATTGTGAAAATGTAATTTAATTAATTAATTAAAGTGATCGATCAAATTAATTAATATTTTTAATAATTTAATAAATAGTAAATAATTAAATATTGTGTCAGTGTATCGTTAAAAAAAGACATAAATGTACAATAGTAATTTCCACGACAAATCTCCAACACAGTATTATATATATTTGTTCGTTGCGTAACATCTAAAAAGAAAGTTTATTGGTTTACTAATTATTAGTAAGGAATTGATAAATGTACAGACACAAACATAACAAACTAGTACTGGGGGCATCTCTGTTGTCATTTGCTAGTTCTTCGGCAAATTGAAAAATAAAATTTTTTTTTGATATATTTACTCCAGTAACCTCTTTATATAAAATCCATGCATTTATTGCTGCTAAGTATAAGATGTTATAAAACACTTGTAGAGGCCATCTACGTGATCCTGCTTTTACTCTATATTTTCGCGCCATTTGATCCAAAACATCCATTCCACATTTAGTTTTATTGTAAAACGCTACAGTTTCTTTGACAAGTTTTTCATTGTTTTCAATTTTAACCGATTTGTGCCTTGAACTTAGTAACAATACTTTCTTTTTCGGTTTGGTGAGAATGTAGTTTTCTGATTTATAAAGTTTTGTTGAATATCGAATCATATTATCATTTTTAGTTTTTGCAATTTTCGGCAAGTTTCTTTTATTTCCACGGAAATAGATGGTTATGTCACCGCTAGACCATGTCACCAGTGGACCACATACCCCCCGGGGGTAAAAATTTTTTCTAAGTCTAAAACTACAAAAAATATTTAAGACAAAGACAATATCTCATTCAAGGTCATTTAAATTTTTCAAGGTCATTTGATTACTCATCATATTTAATAAGTAATAAATTTAAATTTAAAAATGTTTAAAAATACTATGACCTTGAGAAAGTTTGAATGACATTGAAAATTTTTAGGTTACCTTGAAAGGTTTTGGATGAGTCATGGTCTTTGTTTAAATGACCTTGAAAAATATGAAGGTCATTTGATTACTCATCATATTTAATAAGTAATAAATTTAAATTTAAAAATGTTTAAAAATACTATGACCTTGAGAAAGTTTGAATGACATTGAAAATTTTTAGGTTACCTTGAAAGGTTTTGAATGAGTCATGGTCTTTGTTTAAATGACCTCGAATGAGTCATTGTCTTTGTCTTAAATTTTTTTGTACTTTTAGACTTAGAATTTTTTTTTACCGCGGTGACATGGTCTAGCAGTGACATAACCTTCTACTCACAGATAGTCCCAACTAAAGTAGTTTTTTTCAAAAGTAATTTTTTTGCTATTGGAAGACTAGTAAAAAAATGGTCTGTGGTTATATTTCGTCCACAACCTAAATATGGGTCAGCAAGTTTGAGCACTACGTATTTGACATTCTCATTTCATCTTTACCCAAATATGGAAACCATTTATAAGATATTTAGTTTTTACATAAATATAAGAATTGGTTTTCCAAAAACATACCCCTGAAATTCAGATTTCTATTAAAAAGTAAAACGTAAATCACATAAATATATATATATATATATATATATATATATATATATATATATATATATATATATATATATATCACAAATCGAATAAATTATCCGTCTCACATGTGATATACACAGTAAACAAGTTTTTCACAACAAATACACCTTTCAAAAGTTCGCTTTCGCGTTCGAAGTGCAACAGTCGCTTGTAAGTTCAAGAGTGATGACATATCTTTTGTTTTTTATGTACTGTTGTCTCATTTCGTCAAATCTAGAGTGCAATGACCTAACAAATACACATGCTAAGGGTACACGTGCATCGCTGTATAAAACTGGAGCAAGCGAAGAGAAAACAATGGGTCCATTCATAACCCATCAATTTGACGGGTGTCCGTAAAAATATGTATATACAACACATTTCCGCTAAACTAAAAGAGCGACAAATAAAGGATAGTGATATATTCGCTTATTCGCGTATCATTAATAATCAACTTAAAAAAATTGGAAAAAATATTATTTCTCTTGTATTTTTAATTTTAAACACCGAACCTGTCAAATTGACGGTTCCGTAAATCTAGTGTTAAAGACTTCAAAGCGTATTCTTTAGCTTTCGATGAAAGCACTGATATTTCAGATACTTCACAGCTTGCTGTATTTATCCGTCGTGTTAAAGAATCGTTCCAAGTTACACAAGAATTGTTAAATCTCACAAGCTTGAAAGATACTGCCAAAGGTGAAGATGTTTTCCAAGCCATAAAAATGTATTTTCGAGAATGTCTTGCATTTAGAAATATCATTCCGGATTAACACAGATGGAGCGCCAACTATTATTGGGAAGAATAAAGGGGCTGTAAATTTGATTATCACTGAGTTCGAAGCCAAAACCAGCAAAACCAGTGATATATATGTGATACATTGTTTGATACACCAACAAACTTTATGCGCTCAAGTATTATCTATGAACCTAGTCATGCATGTTGTTATAAAAACAGTCAACTATATTCGATTGCATGCCCTTCAACACCGCCAATTTAAGGCATACCTTAGGGAATTAGGTTCCGAGGATGGGACATCGTGTATTTTACCAATGTTAGATGGTTGAGTTACGGGAAGGAATTGAAATATTTAGGACCGAGGAGAATGTGCCTGTTCCAGAATTAATATATGAAGAGTGGTTGAAAGACTTGTGTTTGTTGGTAGATATTACAGAAAAACAATGAATCAGCTAAATAGGGACTTGCAGGATCAGAATAATTTAATTACCGATGGATGCTTGCTATCTGATAAACGCATTCCAAATGAAATTATTGTTGTTCGACAGCCAACTTAAAAATAACAATGCAAAACATTTTCCATTATTGAAAGAAAGAAATATTAAGAATTTTTCCAAATTTGCTGATGAAATAAAAAAACTAGTAGTAGCATTTAGTACTCGTTTTTCAGAACTGAAAGCATTTGAGATGTCCAGCTCTCCATTTGGTGTTGATGTTACCACGGTTTCAGAAACCTTACAAATGGAACTCATTGACCTGCAATGCAATACTGAATTGGAAACTATATACCCCACGATTCCACAAATTGAATTCCAAACATTTCCTAACATCAGACATTTTGCCAAAAAGTTCTTAGTGCCTTTGGTTCTACATATGTGTTTGTGAAGCTCTTTTTCTGAAATCAAATACAATAAACATTTAAATAGAACGTCAATAACCGATGTAAATCTGGAAAATCAGTTAAGATGTGCAACGTCGAATATTGAAAAAGAAATAGCAAAATTAAGTAAGCGAAAAGAAACACAAATATCACACTGACAAAATTCCATCATTGATATTTGATTATCTTTAAAATATAATTTTAAATATTTTTTTTGTTACAGAATTAATAATTTTTATTGTTAAAACTAAAAAGGATAAGAACAAATTTTTCCAATTATTCTTATTTATGTGCGCCCTTTGGGAAACTTTAGGTCGTTAATGCGGTCCTTGGTGATATTTGCTGTAAATCATCTTTGAGTTCTTTTAAATTCTTTACTGTAACATTGGTTACTGTTTTGAGTAGAGATGTTTGAAGAAGATCTTGCTTTGATGACAATGTCAATTGCATGGAATAAATCGCTTGGACTTATGTTGTCACTATCATCGACAATAATAATAATAATAATATTAATAATAATAATGAAATAATAATAATAATAATAATAATAATAATAATAATAATAATAATAATAATAATAATAATAATAATAATAATAATAATAATAATAGTAATAATAATAATCAATAATAATAATAAATAATAATAATAATATTAATAATAATTAATAATAATAATAATAATAATAAAAATAATAATAATAATAATAATAATAATAATATTAATAATAATAATCAATAATAATAATTAATAATAATAATAATAATATTAATAATAATTAATAATAATAATAATAATAATAATAATAATAATAATAATAATAATAATAATAAATAATAATAATAAATAACAATAATAATAATAATAATAATAATAATAATAATAATAATAATAATAATAATAATGAAATAATAATAATAATAATGTTCTATATTAGTCCATGTATGCATTAATTGCAAAGAGTGAAGAAGTGTCAAAAGAAATGGCTATTGCATTGACAATCAAGGATGAAGTGTGAGTTCTTAATTCAATTTTGATTTGACTTGTTTAGTCTGTAAATGTTTCATATCTTTTTTGTATATTCGCACAATGAATTCTTTATCATTTTATTACTTTATCACTCCTTTCTCATATCAGTTTAAATTTGGCTAAATCAATGTAAATCTTATTATAATCTACGGTTTCCTTCTTTTTATGAACTCGATATCTCTTCCATTTGATTCCTGCTAGGATAGTCGCTTTCCATATCCACGGAACTCCGAAGGCCTCCTTTCATTGCCAGTCTGGATTAATTGAAGTAATTTTCACCTGAACTTTGATTTTATTCTTTTATTTGATTTCAATTTGAAAATTTTACATTTCTAAACTTAGATCTCTTTTTAATTTCTTTCCGAAACTTATATATTTTATGTTAATTTGATTGGTTCAGAACTGAGATCAAACGGCTGATTGACCAACTGGAACCGGTGATCTTTCGAGAAGTCAAGAGGAATTAATTTTATTATTTTGATTGAAATTGTTAGAATAAATTTAAATTTTGTATTTATTGTTTAATTTGTTTATTCTAATTTATTATTATTATTTTTATTTTTTATTATTAATATTATTATTTATTATTATTATTATTACTATTATTATTATTAATATTATTATTTTTATTATTAACGAGTAGTGGGATTTGTCACCGCTAGATCAACCCCCCGGGGGGTAAATCGTTTTTTCTAAGTCTAAAAGTACAAAAAAATTTTAAGACAAAGACAATGACTTATTCAAGGTCATTGAAACAAGGACCATGACTCACCATATTTTTCAAGGTCATTGAAACAAAGACCATGACTCATTCAAGGTCATTGGATGACACCTCAAACACTTTCAAGGTAGTTTAAACAAAGACCACGACTTATCAAAATTTTCTCAAGGTCATTCAAATTTTTTCAAGGCCATTAGATCAGCCATCATAAATTTCAAGGTCATTGAATGAGTCATCATATATTTTTTTCAAGGTCATTCAAAATTTCTCAAGGTCATATTATTTTTAAAAATTTAAAATTACTACTTATAAAAATAAGTAGTGTTTTAATTATTGATATTTTTTAATTTTTATTATTATTTTTATTATTATTATTAATATTATTATTATTTTTATTATTAGTTCACGTTTAATTATTATTAATATTATTATTATTATTACATGTTTTAATTTTTATTACAAGTTTTATTATTAATTATTATTATTACAAGATTTTAGTAATAATTTTCTATGGCTCATGTGCTTGTTACTCTTATATTGATCATGTCCTTATTATTCATTCACTTCTAATAATCATATCTCTATAAGTCATGTGCGTGCAATGTTTAATAATATTATTGATGTGTAACAAAGACATTGTAAACACACACACACACATATATATATATATATAAAATGTTAAATAATATTTACTCTCATAAAATGACATTAGATATTTCAGAATCACCTTTAAATCATACAGAGGTTTTATTTTATTTTTATTAATTGTATTAATCTTCTAAATTAAGATACCAGAATTTAGTATTGAATGGAATCAGACATTTTTAATAATCGATACACTGTTGACAGAAATCTATGATTATTTATTACTATCAAAAATAAATATGTTTTTTAAACATCACAATATTCAAATTCTCGTAGAATTATTAGGTTTCAAAAAGTCACTAATGAAATTATCTAGTTGTATATTATTTCTAAATAATATAAATCATACAGAAATTAATATGCTTAATATATTCTGGGTAAGCATGGATTTCAGGTTTGGCAAATATCGAGATGTTATTCAATCCTACATTGATAATGCAAATAAAATCGAATTAAAAATCAAGGATAAACTGGATGAAGTACAAAAACACTATCTTACATGTTCCAGTTGTTTAATTAATAAAGTCAATATTTTATATTTGCCATGTGGACATATCATTATTTGTTCATCATGTTTTAAAAACTCTAATAGGTGTGAAAGTTGTGGTATAATTATTGATGAGTACCATTCTGTGTATATGTAATAAATGTTATTTTGTTTTTAAAGAAATATTATTCAAGTTACTTTTAACTATTGTGAACATGATCTCAAACCCTAATTTATAAAAGCAACTAATAATAAAATAATCAAAACATAATAAAATAAGTAAATGAATACGTACAAGTTTAGTTTTTTATAATATACAAGTTTTTATTACATAATTTTTCGATATCGTCTGATAAATCCTTTTATTGATGATGATCATTCAGGAGCTAAAATTTCATTGAAAATATCTTGAAATGGCTGAGATCTAATATAGTTAAAAACACAATAAAAATTTACGATAAGAGAGGACAATATGAAGTTTATGCTTAATTATTGACAGACCAAGTGAGGTCAAAAAGTACCTTGGCTTCATTGCACAAATTAAGCCTAGCTTGTCGAGTAATTACACATTACACAACTTTCATGTCATAGGCACTAAATTAATTAATTAATGTTTATTACTACCAAAATAATTATTTGCAGACTAGGAAGATTATAGCCGCCTACGACCAGCTTGTAAATAAAATGTAATAAAGTGTAAAGATATTATTATATTTAAAAATACAAACATTTAACTCATCCATTTAAATTCATTGGAATCGAATGATGGGAGTCAAAATAATGTTATTATTTATGTATTAAAGGCGCGCGGGTATACTTTTAATCAATATAATTTGTAAAGTATTTTTGTTTTTTTAACTATATTCCTAAAATAAATTAATAAAACCATAGTTTTTAATATATATTCATTAGTCAAGTCTTTGTTAAACATTCACTTGTATTGCATCTACATTGTGGACTAACATAATCCATGTATATTGAAAATTTGCGATATTCATATTTGCTATAAAGAGTTTAAAAATATGTTGAAGTTAAAAGGGTGAAAACTGAAAATACTCTGAAAGCAGAAAAATGATAATTGATATTAGTAATTCTGTGTTTATCAAATCTATTTGTAATAAGATATATTTTATAAGTAATGCAACAACTGTAAAATAAAATATCTGTAATATTCAGCAGATTTCTATTATTATTATTAATAAATACTATTATTATTATTATTTTTATTATTATTATTATTATTATACTTTAACTTTTTTATTATTATTACCATTTCATTAACATTATGTTCATTTATTATAATTTTATTATCAACCATTTCGTCATCATGTGTGTCATCAACACTTATATTTAAAGATCTAAAATTTATATTTGAAGAATATTAAAATGTTTACTATTAAATTATCAAAAGTGGATAACATGACTAATTAATGATAATATTAAGTTAGTTTATAAAGTTTTTACTTAAATTTTGGACTCAAATATATTTTATAAGCTAATTTTAACTTAAAGTATATATTTTAAGTGTACATATCTAATTGTGGTTCGAGTGAGTAAATTGATACGCTACGTGTAAATTAGTGTTGGGCCAGAACGTAAACGGCCTTGAAGAATGTTTAAATGGATCAGAAACACACACGCAAATACAACACGCAATTTAAATAAACCTATTAAAACACCAATTAAACCATATAAAATATGAGAAATAAGAGAATTAAATATAAATTAATAAACATAAAAATAAATTAAAATATTAACAAAACGCACCAAGATCCGCACGATACCTACACAAATACAACAAGAAAACACAACAAATTCGACGAAATTGAAAAAAATCAATTAAAGTTCATTAAAGTGAAATTTAAATTGAAAAATTTGAATTAGCAATAATTCAATAAAAATTCTAAATAAAAAATTCTAAAAATAAATCAAAAAATAATAAAAATAAATAATAGAATTTGCTAGAAAATAGCAAGGTCAAATTTTGTTTTACTGCATCAAATCTCACACACCAGAAAAATAGGTATATATACTGATCCATTTTCACATTTAACTTAACCATTTTTGAAATCGTTGTGAAACTATTTTAGAAACCATATTTTCAAATCTTGAAGCCAATTTTAAAACTGTTTTCAACTATTTTAAACTATTTTCAGATTATCTTGGAAATCTTAAATCTTTTTAGGTGAGAATTATTTATAGTGGAACCCTCTTTCCACGTCGCGTCCGTAGCATCTCTGTAGAGCTCTGCTTGGCGACGACGTGGGGAGAGTGGCATTTTGTTTTATGTTATGTTGATGCAATATGATGATATTTGTTAATGGAGGGTAATTTTATTGGATTGTTATGTAATTAATAAACATTATTGATAATATTAACTTGTTTTATATACTTAAATAATTAAATAATTTTGTCGAAATTTTTCCGGCCCACAGCCGACACACAACGCAAGTAAATAAAATCTACATAGTACAGATGCATGTAAGTGCGTGGAAAATCGCCAATGATATGTACCCGTGAGGACTCAGCGTGCGCAACGCAGCGGTCGTAACGTCAATATTTACCCCTATAGCTGAAGCGAGAAATAAGGAAGAAGTCTCTGGCTGCTTCCTCGTTTATCGATTCTGAAAAATCGACCTAAACTTATATTACACACGGCTTAAAATCATCACACCGAGTAGTCCAGTGGGCACTCAGTAAATATAATATAAACACAATGTGCGCCTAAGGTCTATTAAAGGGAAGGGTACTGGAATATTTTAAGATTAAATCGTTGATATAACCACCGCGAATTAAGATTGTTAAGAAAATTTGTTAAAATCATTGATGTAATTAAATTTTTTTCATCTTTTCCTAAATTTGTAGAAAGTATCAACTAAGTAACCCGATGATTCCAATAATTTAAAATGTGAATTAAAATAACTGTCTACTATATGTAAAGCAACAATTAAAGTATTTCATGACTTAAAGTTGGAGTAGCTATTACATAATTATTATAACTTATTAACAGTAAAGTGGTTAAAATTATTATAAATTTTTTAATAAGAAATAACGACAAACAACTCCTTAATCAAGTTAGGACAATTTCATTTAATTATCTTGAAGTAAAGATTGAATGAATGTAATTAGATTAGATTAATTCATTGATTAACTAGTGAGTAAAAGTAATTCATGGTTTAGAAGATCCTAATCTATTGACTAGTAGTAGGGCAATAGCAAATAGCCTCAACCGTTAAATTAGTATAATCCATTAAAATAAAAGTAAGAAATGGGGTATTTAAAATCATCTATCGATAAAATTAAAGTAATTTTTAATTGAAGTTATCAATTTCAAATAACGAAACGTGTATACAATTCATAAAGTTATCCTGAAGTCGTTGATTAATATTACCAAAGAATGAAATAAAATTGACTAGACGAATAACCTAGAGGTGAAAAACCTGTTAAAATCGAAAACGAGACGAACCCCAAACAGTGACTTAATATAAAATGATCAGAAACTTTAAGTTCAATTGAAATAACAAACAAAATTTATTGTATATAGAAAGATCTAATCATGAGATTACATTAATGACAATATACATAAAGGCTTACCGCCGACCCCAATAAATTCGAGCATAATAATAAAATAAGCCCCAATATTCCTGACGAAACAATAACGAGAAATTTCCAAATGATCCGAATAATAAAGCATCAGATGTGCGAGATGACATCACAGTGTCGAGGAAGATTTTCCCAAGCCTACCGTAAATTGCAAGTGTTTTTCTCGAACATAATAATAATAGCATTCAAATGAGATAACGTAGGAATTTCCGAAACCGAACTGGTTAAACTGAAGCGTATATACCAAATCATAACTTCCCACAATTAACGACGACATAATCAATATCAACAGGATATCACTTACTAATCCGAGGTTTTCGACGTTGATAAAATCACCGGATATCCTGCCGATCACCGACGACAATAGCGAAGTCTAACGATCCATTCAACGGAAACGCACCGTTGCAATGGCAAACCACCGCCGATTTTCTTGAGAGAGTTTATGGACATCATTTAAAGTCGAGAAATACAAATCATCATGTTATAGTCGACCTACAACGTCGCCCTAAATAAGGACCGCGCAAATCAACTGATAATTAACTTAACATCCTCAACTCAACTGCTACCAACAATATTTTCAAACCCGATAACAATGCCGAATTGACAGGTCATCCAAATTTTCTAGCCATCCTCCAATCAATCGTGCTCAACATAAATTTGATACTTAAGCCATGATAGGTCTTGCCGATCCACGACCAAAATGTTAACCTCAGACATTACACGAATCCCAGTTTGCCGATTGATTGAAGAAGAACCCTCAATGTTGCTTGACACCGCACTTAACAATAAGTACGCCAGTTCTTGAACCCGCATAGGCGAACGCATTATGACCGATGTAGAGAGATTTCTCCCGTTAATATTAATTTTCATGGTTTATTCCCTAATCGTTTCAGATCATGTCTCTCAATTGGACGACTGTACAATCATCTGGCAAAAAGCACTCGAGAAAGGCACCACAGGCTGTAGACGCCATGGACGAACTCCGATCACAGTGGCCTTACCCTGTCTCTTGAAGGGCGCTGGACCTGAATAACAACCCGTATGAACCCGAAAGACAACAGTACCCAGCTGCCGAGATATTTTCCAACGCACAGGACCTCCTCACCCAATGGGAGCGGGTGCAGGAGCGGGTGGATTTGCAAGTAGTCAAGGCAAGGATGTACCTTGCCAACGTGATGGAGGACATCCTTGCCGGGCGGATCGCAGTCGCCTATCCACTTCGTCCAGTTCGAGACACCAGGCGACCATACACCGTAGAAGCCCTCAAGCGAAGCCTGGAGAGGTATTGCCCAGACAACTGAAATAATAGAGACGACTTAATGTAGTGATTGATTAATAATAGTTAGAAATTTGTGTGTTTTCTTCTCTCTCATATAACTGGAACTAACTCGCGATTCGTTTGATAAAATCAAAGATTACTCAACTTGACTAATCATAAATTGAAATGATCCATTCAATTACAGTGATGTCCTCCCTAAAAATCTTACAGACGGAATTGGACCGCGCAAGACAAGCAAATGAGGAATTATTGGCCCAAGTTATTCAGTTGAACCGCGAAATCCAACAAATCAAAGCAACCTGGAAGGAACCGGAGAAGGTGAAGACCTTATACCACCGCCTGACCGCAGCACAGAAAGGCTGGACCGAGAAGCGGCAGCTCAACCAGAGTCTGCGTACGCAAATACGAGGGTTAGAGGTCACTCTAGCAGTATGTCGGGAGGGAGAAGCGGTAACGTACCCGCTCGTATTCGCCCCGTCCCAGATGGTGCCAAAGAACCCTCAGTTAACAGATCCGCCTACTAATCAGCCCATGAATCGTCGGCCAGGACGCAAAGAGCGTGCTCGACGCAGAGCGGCCAATCCACCTCATTAGCTCACGTTGAATCCCTGCATATGTTAATTTCAATAAATGTATTGTAGTCAAATCGTTTCTCATAATAAGATACCTAGGTGTCGACCGGAACGCTTCGACCATCTTCCCACCTTCAATCACGAACACTTTTACGCATGGGACAGAGCTAAGCGAGCACCAGTCTTCTACCGACAGCTCGTGAGCCCGAGGATTGTCCGAGCAACTACAGTACTAGCCCATGGTACTCAATTTTTGCGGGCAGTCCACCACTTGAACACATTACCAACGTTGCTTAGCAACGGGTGCCAAGTGGCGATCAGCATCATTTTGCATGGCGTTACTAGGGTAACCAGAAAGTCAAGCAAGATGTGAAACCCTGTAACCCACCATTAGTAACAGATGGGTATCAGGTGGGTACAATGTGAGTAAAGAGGGAGTCAACACATAATAAATCAATAAAAAGAAAATTAATTCACCCAATAAATCAATATAAAAGCATATGGAAACCAATCTACACAATAAAACACCAGATATTTTATGAAAATATTTATTAAAATGACTTTCTAGCATTATTGACTTTTCGAATTGGAGTCATGACATCATCTGAATTGATCTTGTATCCTTGGATAATGATAATTGTATACCAGTGAAAGTTTTCAATAAAATATACTTCTTTATTAGCAATATAAAACTTTGCATTCTCGTGACCCAGATATATGTGGTTATTGCTTAACTTGATATTCATTGTATTTAGAATTTCGTTTATTAAATTACAATATGCATCCGATATTATTGCGAATAAGCATGAAAATTGGTTATTGATTAATTTGATTGGCATTGAAAATTTGTAAGTGATAGATAATCTGAGAAAATGTAAAGTATAGCTATAATTCTTCACTATCATAAATTCGGTTTGCATGTCGAAATAATGATTATAGTTGTCATCGTATTTATACTATTGTTGGGCCAGAACACAAACGGCCTTGTAAATGTTTAAATGAATAGGTAACACACATGCAAATATAACATGCAAATTTAAATTCAAACCTATGAAAACATCAATTAAACCTAGCAAAATATGAGAGAAAAGCAATTACATATAAAATAATAAACATAAAAATAATTTAAAATAATAACAAAATGCACCAAGATCCGCACGATATAAATATAAACATAACACGAAAACCCAACAAATTCGACCGAAATTTGATAATTTAACAAAAAAATTAAAATTTCATGAAAATAAAATTAAAATTCAAAGAATTTGAATTAGAAATAATTCAATAAAAATTTCAAATAAAAAATTATCAAATTAAATTAAAAAATAATAAAAATTAAGATTAGAATACACTAGAAAATACCAAGGTCGAATTTTGTTTTACTAAATCAAAAAGAACACGCAAGGTTAAGGACAAAAAATAGGTATATATACCGATTCATTTTTACACAAGTTTAATCGTTTTAATCGTTTTGAATCGTGTTAAATCGTTTTTTGAACTTATTTAGCAGTTTTTAAAAAATCTAATTTTAGGTGAGTGAGAGTTTTATTTGGAAACTCTTTCCACGTCGCGTCTTCGCAACCTCGATTGAGCTCTGCTTGGATGTCGGCGTGGGGAGAGTAGTATTTTCGTATGCTTTCTATTTTGGCAAGTGATTTGTTATATTGTTTTTCTGTTATTATTAATAAAATATTTATAAAGCATAAAATCATTTTGTTTTCATTAATTATTCGTTTTTGTCGAAATTTTTCCGGCCCACAGCCAAAACACATCACAAGTCAGTAAAATCATACACATTATTCAGATTCGTGTAAGTGCGTGGAATATCGCCGATGATCTGTGCCCGTGAAGACCGGCGTGCGGAACGCAGGGATCGGAACGTCAATATTATTCCGTATAGAAGAAGGGAGGAATAAGGAAGTGGTCTTTTGGTTGCTTCCTCGTTTCTCGATTTTTTTAAAATCGACCTAAATTATTTTACACACGGCTCAAAATCACCACACCGAGTAGTCCAGTGGGCACTCATTAATCGTAATATAAACATAAGGCACCTAAGGCCAATTAAGGGAAGGTGACGGGTAATTAAAGCCAAAATGAAATCGTTGTTATAAATAAATTAACGTTAATAATGTAAATGATAGAATGCCACTAATTTATCACGCGACAACTCCAATTAACCATAACACTATAAGACGATCGAAAGTCGATAAGCGCGTTCTGGAAACTCAAGCAAGAAAAGGTTTTGTAACGTATCTACACGATAGTAATCAAGAAATTTTTACCATTCCCAACCTCTGAGGCACCCGAATTAATTTTCGCCCTTCTCACTGACATCGTAAGGAGAAATGGCTAGTCATGGGGAGGTAAAGCATTCAAAATAGCAAATGGCTCAAATGAGTAGCCCTCCAATCGGAATATGAGCAAGTTTATCAATCTAACGCCGAATTTCCAGAGCGACTTATCGAGTTTCGAACCAATATTCCTTTCATTCCATTAACCGGCGACTCATTTAGAATTTACCATGAATACAGTAAAACCTCCCCATAAAAATTTTGCAACATCAAATTCTTGCTCACCAACTGTCAATTATCCAAATACCGGATAAGTCAACGGAAATGAATCTCTAAATAAAATCGATAAGACCAACCATAGTTAAAATAAACAAAGCGGATTTCAAATCAGTCGACCAAACTACTACGACACCTAAAATAAATAATAGCGACGAGTAATATCGAATCTCGACGCACCAGATGAATCTCCAATTAATAAACTACAATCCGAAATTTTCCAAACCAAACGATTTAACTAATCGGAGATAAATCAATCAGGCAAAGTGCACCATGAGTCACACCAGTAAGCATGTGCAAGTCACCCCCACATAGCCAATTTAATAAAATCATGTCAATGACTCCGAACAACCAGAATTTTGGAATATTATCTTAATATGAATTGTCGACCAGTTTTGAATTCTGAAGAGACCCCGGTCAAGTTATGTAACAGAGGAACAGCAATGGATCTCGATTTACGGGTTAAAAGTAAGAAATTAGAAATTAAATAATAGATAATAATAAATGGATAGTATTTAGCAAGTTTTTTTTGTGTTTTATAATATCGTTATCCCATCAATCTCACGCGGACTGCTGAATCAAATCTTTATCAAAATCCCCAACCATCTTTACGCTAATTTGACTCGCAGCGGTTGTTAAATGATATTGACGTCTTGGAAAACTACATTCCAGGAAATCCTCACCCAGTTAGATCGCAGTAAATTCCCGAGTTCGACCCCACCAATGTTAGTATTCCCATATTAGCAATTAGGACAACGAGCTATTTAGGTTGACCCTGTTAATATGGTTATCATCTATTATTATTTTCATTTTATTTATTCATTGATAGTTATTGAAATCCCCAACCCCACTACCTCTGTGCCAATACTTTGTCAATTGTTATTATTACCCTTAACCATGATAACTAACAGATTTGATTTAACTCTTTAATATTATTATTATTGTTATTTCCCAGAATTTTCTTCGACATCCTTTACGGTCAAGATTATCCCCTATTATATTGGTGCCAGTTTGTTTTTGTCGAGTATCATTATTACTATTAACCTAGTTGTTCTCATAAATCAGTAACGTCGTTAAATTAATTCAAACTGTAGATACATCAGGAGCTCTCAAGTGGGTTCCCGCTGGCATTGCAGAAGAATAGAGACAGGCTCGACGACTACTATCGCGAGCAAAGGGCTACGAGGAGCCATCTCCAAGAGGACCCAGTCAAACAATTGGCCAGATGCTGGGAATGGACCAGCATTCCCCAGTGGCTGCTGAGCACAATGACGAACAACATCTGGCCCGCGAAATTCTAGAACATGCTCGCAAACTCCTCGACCGCCTGGAAGCGCACCAGAAACAGGTGGATCTTCACGTGGTCCGGGTCCGGCAATACCTGGCCAACATAGAAGATGATGTCGCTGCAGGGAGAATCTTGGACACCTACAGCGAGGTGCCACCGCCCATCCACAGACCGGTGTGGAATACACGACGACCCGTGTTCGTAACCTCGGGTTATACGGCGGAGGAATGGTTGCGAAAATCTCTGGAGCAGCCATGAACATACAAACCAGTGATTGTAAACGTTAATAAACATTATTATAATACAAATAATTGTCGAGATTTCGTTTTTTTTACTTATTTTCGTTATCTTGAATTGTTTATAACTATGTTTAAATTAACTACATAGGTAGAGAAATTGAGTCTAATAAAGATTTTATGTGTATATTGGATATTGCAGAATGGAACCCCTGCGGATACTGCAAACCTAACTCGTCCATGCCCGGAAGGCTAACATGGACCTGCACGATCAGATCATGCAGCTGACTGCAGAAATACAACAAACAAAGGCCATCTGGATGGCGCCCCAAAAAGCCAAGGCACTTTACCAACGACTCACTGCCGCCCAGAAAGGGCGGGCAGACGAAAGGAAACTCAGTCAAAGCCTAAAGACCCAAGTGAAGGGGTTAGAAGTGGCCTTATCTGCTTGTCAAGAGGGGGCTGCGGTAACGTACCCTCTTGTGTTCGCCCCGCCCAACTGGCTTACCGGGAGGCAACGGCCACCCCAACAACAACCTTACCTTTGACCCCGACAACCATTACAAACAGCTATCGCCCAGGACGCAAAGAGCGAGCCAAAAGACGAGCCGCGCGATTGCGGAATACAACTCAGGCTACGAACTAAATCTCGATCTTCTCCTGTATAAAAATGATGTACATCCGTATTAAATCTTTGTAGTTGCTACCTGGAGATTGACCTCTGTCCACTCATTTGCTACCTAGTAATTGACTTTAATAAATTTTATCATAATTCATTAAAATATTTAAGTAAAACAATATAAAAAAGTTTTATGTAAATTGTTACATTGTTGTATTAACTTAATATTGAATCGAAGTAATGAACCAGCAAAATCTATTTAAATATTACCATCAAATAATAAATTATTTATGATAATTATAGTAAAGATAATAAACGTTTTAAGTAAATTATTACAAAATCATAAAATAACACAACTTGTAAATACTGCGATAAATTATTTCAACAAAATAGTTAATAAATAATAATAATAATACCACCAATAATAATAATAATAATCATAAATTTTAATAATTTGACAGATAAAAAATAGTTCTGATACTAGATGCTAACTAAATATTAACAAAATATTTCAATGGGGATACATAACTTGAGTACTTAATGTAATGTTCAGATGGATGAATAATGTTTTGTTAATCATATACGATTCACGGCTTTTTATGTAAAAATAATTGAAAATGAGTCAATTATCATCAGATTAATACTGTTCAATAACGATATCATAGCTTGTTTTAAATATCTGATTTAATCGAATTTCCATTGATTTGTTGAATCCAAAAAAAATTCTACAAAACATTCAAAGATGTACTCACTGTTCGACGAAGGGGTTACATATCATTGTGGTATTAAATAAATCGGGAACAAAATTACTTTAAAGGGTTGATAAAGGTATCGATACAAAGTTGACATATATGCACATACAAGGTTGGCACAACTGCATTCACATGATATAACATTCACACATCTATCAATCAAAATCATGCATTTGGGTCGCAGATGAGTAATAAAATCAATCAAAACTCAAAAATTGGCAAATCACATATGAAAACACGATAATTATACATTGAGGTTATCAATTTTAATCAATGTGAGGTATTTATCACATAAAATCTAACCTATTTTACACAATTTAACAGTCTTAATATGTTTGTTATGAAAACGTGAGTATATTTGGGGTACTTCATTGAAATATATCAGTCACTGTTGAGAATTATTTTACGTTAGACATAAACCATCAAAACATTTATTTTAGAATTATTGGAAGTTGAACTTTGTTTTATAAAACTGTCGTAACTTTTATCAAATTCAATTGCTAAAACAGAAAATATATTTTTACTACATTACATATATATACAAAATGATATTCTTCAATAATTATACCACAACTTTCACATTTACGAGAAGTGGTTTTGAAACAAGAAAAACAAATAATTATAAGTACACAAGGTAAATATATGATGGATGCTTTATTAATCTGAGAAATTGAACATGACAGAAAATCTTTTCTTGCATCGGACAGTTTTTCGATTATTTATATTTCTATTTTATCGACATTATCCATGAAATAGCGAATAACATCTCGATATTTGCCAAATCTGAAATCCATGCATGACCAGAAAACACTGAGTATATTAAATTTCGTTGGATCAATATCATATAAAAATATTATCCAGATCGATAATTTCATCAGTGATTTGTTGAATCCAAACAAGTCTACAAAACATTCAACTAATTCATGTTTAAAGGATTTATTCCAATTTTTCTAGAAATATATCATCAAATTTTGATGCCAAAAGCCTATTAATTATTAAAAAGGTCTGACATCATATAACACCTAATTTAAATGGTTAGTTTATTCAATAAATATTAAATCAAACTTTTGTATCCTTTATCTCCATTTATGAAAATAAAATCTAAAGTAATTTATTAATGAATATTTAATAAATGTTTAGTAAAATATAAAATTTTGTTATTCAATGATATTCATGATAAAATATCCATGACAATGTTGATATTTGGTTAATGAAAATATGGTCATACAATTTGATCATACAACATGGTCATACAATTTGATCATACAACATGGTCATACAACATTGAGCGAATCATATATATGTATATTAGTTAATACATAGCCATTTAGTAAGTTCTTAATAATTTTACTAATATTAATTATAAAATTGAGTATTTGTTACCAAATTATAAATTGGTTCTTTATAACCTTATCCATTTTTCAACTGTTAACCTGTCGATTAACCTTGAGGCCCACGGAGATCTGTTGCAGTAATTAGTTGAATGTTGTAATTTCACGATCTTATTCTCACTTCACCTCAAACTTCACACACTTCGTATTGAGCTCAGGCTGAGACCATGCAAAAGATTAACAATTTTTATAGAGATTTGGTTGTGAAGCTTGGAATCATGAAATCGACATCAACATCATATCATGAAACTTAACAGCTTAAACATTTTGGGGTTATACAAATTACAAGAAAAAAAATACAAAATTTCAAATTATAAAAATCAATTAAAATTAATTAAAAATTAAACAAAAGTAAAAATTGATATTTTTCTGCATGAAAAAGTGGAAACCGGTGGCAAATTTAAACCTGATTACAAGTTAGTAGTAGGATGTGAGGCCGTCAGAAAGTTAACATCAAACTCGTCTTAAAATAAATATTCAATCCTAAATTATTTAGCTTACTGACTATTTTGTTAGTAGTATATTAAGTAACAATTTTATCAAAATAATCATAAAACTTTAATAATTTTCATGAAAATTTAAGTTTACAACAAATATAGTATATTGATAGTTTATTTAATTAAAAATAAGTCACTCAAAACTTAAATTTGAACACTGGATTTACAAAATTCAATATTTTAAGAAAGTAATTCATGAAGTTAACTAAATGTAAAAAATTAAATTATGAAAGATTTACTTTACCAATTTCTATAAAATTTGAAATTTACAGCAAATAAAATATACAGATTTATATTCTATTGTTGGGCCAGAACACAAGTTTGTTTAAATGAATCGGAAATTGCACGCAGATTTAAAATCGGACCCTGTAAACACCAATTAACCATGCTAAAATCTGAGAAAGAAATAATTAAAATATAAAATTAAAGACATAAAAATAAATAAAACTATTAATAAAATGCAACAAAATCCGCACAAAACAAACATAAAAACAACATGAAAACACAAAATATTTGACCAAAAATTGACAATTTAATCAAAGAAACAAAAGTTCATGAAATTGGAACTAAAATAAAATAATTTGAATTAGAAATAATTCAATTATTTGTTAAAGGAATAAATTGTCAAAAATAAAATAAAATTTAAGAAATTAAAGTTAGAAAATACAGAGAAATTCCCAAGGTCAAATTTTGTTTTAATATATCAAAATTAACACTCAAGGTTAGGGTCACAGAATAGGTATATATACCGATTCATTTTTACATAATTTTAATCGGTTTTTAACCTGAACCAGTTTTCAAACACTCAACACTCAAAATTTTGAAACCAGTTTCAATCAGTTTTTCATAAAACTTGAATCACTTTTATTCTGATTCAACCAGTTTAACCAGCTTTCATAATACTTGAAAAGTATTTTTACTGAAACTCTATCCAATAAAGGACGAGAACCTAACGAAGTATGCAAGAATGACTTGCTGAGATGTTAACTGTATAATGTTCATTTATGACTAATGGAGCTGAACTGGTATTTAATAAATATATATTATGAATGGTATAATTTACTTGTTAATGTCGAAATTTTTCCGGCTCACAGCCACACATCGACAAGTTATTAAAATCTGACATAAGACAGTCGAGCAGTGTAAGTGCGGTGTAAGTCCGCCAACAGCTCGTGCTCATGAGAGATCTCGCCGTCGGTAACGACGGACTCGAACAGTCAATTCATATACCGTTATAGGGGCAGCAGAGAGATTGGGAGACAATCTTTTGATTGTCTACCTTTCACCTACTCCCAAAAAATCGACCTAAAATATCTCTACACATCGGCTAAAAATGTTAACACCGAGTAGTCCAGTGGACACTCATAAAATCTAACGTCAACATAAAGCTTTCCTAAGATCAAAATTTCGGTTAAAGGGAACGGGACTCATGGAAATCAATGCTTCGAACTTAAAATCCATAATTTACCTCAACTAGACTAAATAAAGATGAATTAAACAATGGACGAGATGTGAATTAACCAACTATAGTCAAAATTCTACGAGGTTCACTTACCCAAAAGTCATTGTAATAATCATAGTATAATTGCAGAACTCGGTAGAGAGTGAGACGAAAATCAAATTAAGTTGAGTATGATACCAAGACACCCATGACTAAATTTCCTTCAGAGGGAGAGCTTGACCCTCCGACAAGGTTCGCAGGAAGATATAGACAGGCCTTATGGGATAGGGGCTATACGATATCCACGTATGGATCCTCTGAATGGCCGAACAGAAGTGGAAATGGATCAGAAGCCGATGTGGAGCTTCCGAGTATCCTCATCAAAAGGGAGCCGGGCAGAAACCCAGGCCGTGAGATTCGGCAGAAAGCGGAGATTGAATTGCACCGATTAGAGCAGCTCGAGAGGCGCTACCGAGTCCTCGCGCATCGGCAAAGGGAAGAACTGGCAAGAATTAACCGGGATATCGCTAGCGGGCGTATCCCTAGTTCAGACGGCTACTTGCCCGGGTACGGAGTAGCCTATGACCACCGAGATCTAGCCCTCCTGGATAGTGACGCACCAGTTCACCTGGTGTTGCCGAAGGGTCTCCTGCAACCCGACATACGTGATATTCTGGAGGATCGGGGAGCCAAGGAACATGCGTACTCCCGCCGCCGATTCGCAAGGAATCAATTGTCTGACTATTGAATTGTTATCGTTGTGTGTGCCACTTTAATTTTTAATAAAATTATCATGGAGTTTTGTTATCCTTTTACCAATCATTAATTAACTGAGATGATTATGTCACGGCTGATGGTACAACTTTTGAGCCGTCAGTCTTATCATTTTTTTGAATCATTTTTCGAATTAATTCTCTGATTATTTTATCGTTAAGGAGAGACTATGGAAGATTCTATGGAAAAATTTACTAAGGAATTAAAGCATCTCCGCAAAGAAAACTCAAGCCTACATCAACAATGCCTTTGTCTCAGTCGCGAGATGCAGAGAGTAAGAGCCACGTGGTCAGAGCCGGTCCGAGTAAAGAAACTTTATCAGAAACTCGATGCGGCACAAAAGGGCTGGAAGGAAGGAAGAGCCCTGAATCAAGCCCAGAAAATACAGATAAGAGGGTTAGAAGCAGCCGTTGCCGCAAGTCAGGAGGGAAAGGCCGTCACCTACCCGTTGGTGTTCGCGCCAGCCCAGGTAACGTACCAGAACATGGCTAATTCGACTCCACCAGCATTTAAACCAAAGTCTCACGCAAGACCAGGACGCGCAGAGAGGAGAAGGCAGAAAGAATCTAGATCTCAATTTGGACAGAATTAGAGTGTCGGTGAAATAAATTAGTAAATAAAACCCTGTTGTTGTTTACCTTTCTATGTATATCTATTCAAACCAGCTTAAAAGAAATGAAGATAAGGTAATGTGCAGTTGAATGATTATGGGACCTAAGAAACTAAGTCGAGCATAAACCTTCTATCGGTAGCTCGCTGAACCAGCTGTAGACCGGGTCTTAGCAGTTTTGGAAACAAAGCTCACCTTTGACGGTCACAGAACCATTGGTTACAGTACCAACGTTGCCTAGCAACGGGTAACCAGTGGCAGGCAGTTAGTAATATTATTATGATTGGGGTCAAGGGCATATCGACCACTAACAACCCCACACTATTAAAAAATTAAATTTTGAAAATAAAATATAATTCTCCCACAATAGGATTTGAACCCCTGACTTGACAAATTCTTAAGTCTCATTTTATTACCCAAATTTCTAATAATAATAATAATTACAAAACAATAGAATTAAAAGACAAACACATTTTTAAGACAACATTTATTTAAATAAAAGCTTCAATATCTTCCACATCAGTGGCATTGATACCTAAATAATGTCCGAATGCAAAACTTTTGTTTTTACCTACCCATTGACTTTTATCATCGTTGTTACTTAAAGCAATTTTACAATTTTTAAAAGTAAACAACTGATGATTTGTCGTCCCTATTCTCGTTTGAGGAACAGAAAAAATTTTATCGTTTCTATAACAATCAAGATAAGAAAGATGCTTTATTTCAGTTCCTTCCAAAGTAATTTCAGTTTCACCTAAAAGTCTATAGCATTTTGGCCGTAAGCAAACCCATTCCTTATATCCAAGTCCTTTACTCTCATCTTTGAATTTACCTATTACTGAGTCAAGTTTTCCTGAATACAAATGATGACCAATATCATAATTCGAAGTGTCCAAAAGATTATCCGAAACCACTGCAGGTAAAAGAGTACTTAATTTACAAATTCATTCAAGTTCATCCGACTCTATAAATTATTAGCGATACCACCAACTAAATTTGTTGTAACAACAGTAGTAGGATGTGAGCCCGTCAGATACAACCCCCCCCCACTAGCTTACGTAAATATTACGTAACATTTGACCTCTGCACGCGCTGTTGCTACCTGGAGATTGACCTTTGTCCACTAGTTGCTACCTAGTAATTGACCTTTGGTGACCTCATGATTACATCACTTGACCACTGGTCAGTGCACACTTATTATGTCACTGGTCACACTTATTATGTCACTGGTCACACTTATTAAGTCACTACTCGGAGACTAGTTACCTAACTGTAATTATGTCACGTAGTTGTGGACCAACACACCTACCTTCTAGAACCTTCCACACACCTACCAACTTCCACACACCTACCTTCTAGAACCTTCCACACACCTACTAACTTCCACACACCTACCAACTTCCACATACCTACCAACTTCCACACACCTACCAACTTCCACACACCTACATTCTAGAACCTTCCACACACCTACAACCTTACACACACATACCAACCAACGATCCACACACACACACACCCATCCGCACCCATCCGCACCCATCCGCACCCATCCGCACCCATCAGTACCCATCAGTACCCATCCGACCGATCCACACCGATCCGCACCGATCCGCACCGATCCGCACCGATCCGTACCCATCAGTACCCATCAGTACCCATCAGTACCCATCAGTACCCATCAGTACCCATCAGTACCCATCAGTACCCATCAGTACCCATCAGTACCCATCAGTACCCATCAGTACCCATCAGTACCCATCCGCACCGATCCGCGCCCAACACGCCTACAACTACGTCTACGACTAAGTCTACGACTAAGTCGTAGACTTAACAAAATCACTCACTAGTACTATTGGTATTATTATTATACTTTTTACTTCATATAAACGTATGAGTTTCGTTTACCTCATTGATTCATGTTACTTACATGTGATATATTAAAAAATTATATTTACATGAAATTTTCAATTGTTAATTATATTATTACATAAAAAATTATAAAATAATCATTAAACATAATAAATTAAGATCAAACTCGTCTTAAAAATAAATGTTCAATTCTAAATTATTTAGCTTACTGACTATTTTGTTAGTAGTATATTACATAACAATTTTATCAAAATAATCATAAAACTTTAATAATTTTCATGAAAATTTAAGTTTAAAAGCACTATATTCATAGTTTATTTAATTAAAAGTCACTCAAAACTTAAATTTTATCACTGGATTTACAATATTTTAAGAAAATTATTCAACAAGTTTAAAATTTCAACTAAATATAAAAAATTATACAAGACTTACTTTACCAATTTCTATAAAATTTAAATTTACATCAAATAAAATATATAGATTTATATTCTATTAAAAAATTTAATTATTAAAATAAAAAATAATTCGCCCACGATAGGAGTTGAACCCCCAACGAATTATTACCGACACCACTGATGTAAGAATTTTGAAAATAACTCATTCAAGATAGGATTTAAACATTGGATTAGTTTATGAAAATAATTAATAGGATTATTTACATGTAAATACTTAACCAAATTCTATAAATTTATAGCAAATATACTGTTTCTAATGAAAATTCAATATTTTGATAATAATTCACGTTGTTAGTCGGATACTAATTTACAAGTTCATTCGACTCTATAAATTATTAGCGATACCATCAACTAAATTCGTTGTGTTTTTAGTGTTTTTATGAAAATAAGTCACTGGGTTTACAAATGAAAGTAACCGATAATTTCGGACATTAAAGCTTTATTTAGCCAAAACTGATTAAATAACCATTAAAAAATTCATCAGGTGATACCTATTAAATATTTCAATAATTTATGATTCAAACTATGTATATTATAATACTTTTCGATAAATTTATGGATAAACTATTACATGGTTCGTTATAAAGTTATTTAAAAGGTTAAGAATTTTAACCCTAAATAACAAAAGATAACTTTTAACCCTAAAAGATGAAATATAACTTTTAACCCTATGTGATTAAAAGTTATAACATTATGTAAACCAATAATTACTAAATACCAAGTAAACACATGTCTTTAATAAAGAGTAGTTGGTAAAAAAGCATACATATATTTAAAAATCGTTGACAATTTTTAAGTACCTGTTAAAAATGATTTGAAAATATGAATAAATATATGAATATTAAATTGAAAATCTCTATTGAAATTAAAAAGTATATAAATTTGTTAATCGTCAATAAACTCGTAAAATTATTGATTGATTAAATGCAATTGTTAATTAGAAATATTATTGACTGAACTTATTTTTTAATAGAAAGTTATTCTTGAAATAACATAAAAATCATATTTCAATAAGTTTTCTTTAAATTAATTTTGAAAAAGTAGAAACCACATACTTTATTTTGATTGGCTGTTACTATTGACAACGACATTATTTTGCGATAAATTTAATCGCTAAACTCAAAATACTAATAAATTTATTAAAATTATTACAGTTTTCTTGAAAATAATTTGAAAACATACAAACTATTTTTCAATAAACTTATTATTATTTAACTAAAACCGGTTGTTGAAAATACTAATAAATTTATCAATTAAAATTTTAATGAAAATAATAATTTGAAAATGAAATTATAGAATACTTGATTTTGATTGGTTAATTCTATTTATTACCAACGACTCAAATTAATTCAAATTTTAATGTTCAAATTATTTTCTAAATATTATTGGTACCGCATTGATAGGAAATCTTGCTATTCAATCGAACATAATTTCATTAATCTTTTTAAATAAATCAACAAAAGTCATTTAAAATTATTATAATGTTGAACTTGTTGCTAATCACCGACTTATTTAAAATTTATCCGAATCTAATTATATGCATTGTAAAACACTACAAGTAATAATTCTTTGATGCTCCTATTAACATTACAACTTTTACATGCTGGACCAATACATTTTCCTGTAAAATGGTCTAACCTTATTTACTATGTTCTTATTACACAATATTCACAATTATCAAATGAATATTCTTCAAAATTCATAGTTTTAACCAATGAAATGATGGTAACTTGTCATATCAGTGAAGTTGTTGATTAATAAGAATCCATCAGAAATTGGCAAATGTTTTTGAAAATGTTATCTTTTGGTAAAATAGATAACGAAACTAGGTGTTTTCGTTTTTAAACTCCAAATATTTATCTTTTGGTAATGTATATAGCGTAGTACCCAACTGATTTTTCTTACATAATTGGTGTTTTTCAAAGGATTTTGGCTTACGAAATCCATTTAAACAATTTTCACACCATTTGCAACAAATTCGAACATTACAATCATTATTTTTATGACAATTCATCAAGGATTGTAAATTAGTTACTGTTGTATAATGATATTTTTCACCCTCCTTTATCAATAATAAATAAATTTAATCCAATCCAGTTACTTTTGTTCGGTAAATTATATTTAAATATGGATGCTTCGTTATAAGTTCTTCTCAATCCTCAAAATTTTCGTTAAATCATTACATTAATTGCTAAACCAGGATATTTCTTCACAAAAGTTGGGATATCACACAGTTTCATTGTCATATCGTTAGGATCGTATACGGTAAATATTTTCTTGGTCTATCTTTCTTGATTTTATCAGATTTCAATACAGCCAAAACACTATATATGAAACATAAATTATTGGTATTTTGTACGTTAACTATTACCTTTTTACATATTAGAGCTTTAGGTGTTGGAATATAACAATGTCCAGATAACCTAGATATATTAGAAACTTTGGTTACCTTGAAATTTATTTCTAATATTCGGTTTATTTTCAAACTACTTCTGTTCATTCAACAATCTTTTCATTTATTTTCTTTGTACCAATGTCAAGAAAAGTTGTAGTCACTGAAGCAGCGTGATTTGATATACTATCTATTTTGAGTTCCCCATCTTTTTCAAATTCTACTTGGACTTCAAATTGAACTTTTGAATGTTTCATTTCATTGAATGTAATTTTTAATTTTTTCCAAAAGAGAAGAACTATTTCCTATAAAAATATATACTAATTATCCCTATTAAAAGTTTAACAATTTATTGAACTACACATACTTTTCTTCAATACGAAATGAATTTAACAGTATAAGAAAAACAATATTTGTTAGCATATTAATAAAAATTGATATACTTTAATGTCCAAATGGATATCCAACCACCTTAAAATCTTCGATAAAATTTTAATGAATTTCTATTATAGTATCAATAAATACCACAAATCATCGACAAAAAGGATAAATCTACTCAATCTTTGAATTTATCTTCGATTCACCTAAAATCTATCATGTTACCAGTAAAGATTGCATTAATAAGCTACAATTTACTGACAATAATTCTACATATAAAGCTAATTATTGATTTCTCTACTTTACATTGGATTTAACCCCTAAAGTTACTGTAATTTAATGAATTACCACATTGAAATTTGTTTACATAAATCATGCAATAGCTAGATTTATTAAAATGCAGTAAGAATCTTTAATGAATTTCTCTTACATGCAATAGTAAGACCCTAATATCCCAACAAATATTTGATTAAGACTCCTCAATCGTAACCAATTATTAAACTTATCACATTTATTTGGTAAATTACCGATCATTAAAAACTCTACTTTTATCTGTACATACTTAATATTTAACCATAATATTCTCCTTAAAATTGATATATTACTGAGCATTTCATGTAAAACTCTACATTTCTCTGCACATACTCAATATTTAGCGAAAATATCTACTTTAAATCGATATATTACTGATCATTAAAAACCCTATATTTATCGATACAAACTCAATATTTAGCCATAATTTATCCCTTAAAATTGATATATTACTGATCATTAAAACCATATATTTATCTACACATACTCAATATTTAGCCATAATTTATCCCTTAAAATTGATATATTACTGATAATTTTCATGTAAAATCTAACATTGAATGATTATTTCTACTCAATATTTACCTTTGATTAATTTCTTTTAACACTGTATAAAATGATATACAAATTATTATTACGTCATAATAAATCGAATAAATTTCTCACTCAATATTTCCCTTAGTAACTTACTACATCTAAACTCGATATTCAAACTTGTAAAGCATACTAGAATTGATCAAAATCCCAATCCATAGTGATAAATCGAACCTTTCAATTATATATAAAACTCTGAAATATTCATATGTTGGAATACTCTCTCTAAAAGTGATGCAGTTCTCTTAAAAGTTTACGTCAAATTCTCAATAAATTCTTCAATTGAACTTCGATTAGATATAAAATTCATGAAAACTATATCGAAAATCCTAAATTTAAACTAAAGTATTTAACATATATACTAAGTGGACATATGATAAATTAATATACTAGCTATTATTCAATACATTATTACAAGTTTTAGTCTAATTAAATACAATTTCCATATTGAAGCCAATTTAACGATAAAAAATATTTAATCGAATATCAAAAGTTGATAACTAACTCTTAAATAACCAAAGAAGTAGTATTTTCAAATTGAATACTAGTATTAATTCTGAAATATAATTTCTTAATAGTTTTAATGTCCAAATTTTGGTTCATTTAATTTTCTTAATCAAATTTTCCCTCTAAATGATTACTCAAATTTCTAAATAAGTATCATTTGTGTATATGTACCCATAAAATTATTTAAAATCTGTACAATTATTGTTATCAACCTAAGATCAGCTTTTATTTATTTCAAATAATATAGTTGAAAGTAATCATTTGGTGGATCATTTTGATAATTGTTTTAGTTTTAGCTCACTTTTGATGTAAACTTATAAATTTATTTATCCGCAATATTTAAATATTTGCAAATAATTAAATCTCATTTACATTTACATTTTATTTATTTGAAATAATATAGTTGAAAATAATTATTTTGATAATTTATTTTGTTTTAGTTTACTTTTGAGGCAAACTTTTAAATTTATTTAACCGCAATATTTAAATATTTGTAAATAATTAAATCTCATTTACATTTACATTTTATTTATTCGAAATAATATAGTTGAAAGTAATCATTTTGATGGATTATTTTGATAATTTATTTTGTTTTTGTTTACTTTTGAGGTAAACTTTTAAATTTATTTAACCGCAATACTTAAATATTTGTAAATGATTGATACAAATAAAATATTTACATAATTATATGAAATTTACCTAAAATATAACACACACACACAAGCTTCTTGGAATGTTTATATTGAACTAAAACATAATTTCTTTCTAAAATATCATTTTTATTAATTAATTTAATTAGGTATAATAATTGAATATTTTTATTGTTTTAATAGAATTATATCACAAATTTTAAATATTATTTACCGCAGTTTTTAAATTCGAAACTAATTAAATCTTCACAATAAATTATTTACATAAATTACTAGAAATTTTAATAAATAACACAAAACATATTAAGAATATTAACATATATTTTTTAGCATAGGTTACTAGAATACTAAAATATTATCCGAATGATAAATTGATCATTAAAATTGATAAAAGTCGATAATAATACTAGTATTCAATTTGAAAATACTACTTCTTTGGTTATTTAAGAGTTAGTTATCAACTTTTGATATTCGATTAAATATTTTTTATCGTTAAATTGGCTTCAATATGGAAATTGTATTTAATTAGACTAAAACTTGTAATAATGTATTGAATAATAGCTAGTATATTAATTTATCATATGTCCACTTAGTATATATGTTAAATACTTTAGTTTAAATTTAGGATTTTCGATATAGTTTTCATGAATTTTATATCTAATCGAAGTTCAATTGAAGAATTTATTGAGAATTTGACGTAAACTTTTAAGAGAACTGCATCACTTTTAGAGAGAGTATTCCAACATATGAATATTTCAGAGTTTTATATATAATTGAAAGGTTCGATTTATCACTATGGATTGGGATTTTGATCAATTCTAGTATGCTTTACAAGTTTGAATATCGAGTTTAGATGTAGTAAGTTACTAAGGGAAATATTGAGTGAGAAATTTATTCGATTTATTATGACGTAATAATAATTTGTATATCATTTTATACAGTGTTAAAAGAAATTAATCAAAGGTAAATATTGAGTAGAAATAATCATTCAATGTTAGATTTTACATGAAAATTATCAGTAATATATCAATTTTAAGGGATAAATTATGGCTAAATATTGAGTATGTGTAGATAAATATATGGTTTTAATGATCAGTAATATATCAATTTTAAGGGATAAATTATGGCTAAATATTGAGTTTGTATCGATAAATATAGGGTTTTTAATGATCAGTAATATATCGATTTAAAGTAGATATTTTCGCTAAATATTGAGTATGTGCAGAGAAATGTAGAGTTTTACATGAAATGCTCAGTAATATATCAATTTTAAGGAGAATATTATGGTTAAATATTAAGTATGTACAGATAAAAGTAGAGTTTTTAATGATCGGTAATTTACCAAATAAATGTGATAAGTTTAATAATTGGTTACGATTGAGGAGTCTTAATCAAATATTTGTTGGGATATTAGGGTCTTACTATTGCATGTAAGAGAAATTCATTAAAGATTCTTACTGCATTTTAATAAATCTAGCTATTGCATGATTTATGTAAACAAATTTCAATGTGGTAATTCATTAAATTACAGTAACTTTAGGGGTTAAATCCAATGTAAAGTAGAGAAATCAATAATTAGCTTTATATGTAGAATTATTGTCAGTAAATTGTAGCTTATTAATGCAATCTTTACTGGTAACATGATAGATTTTAGGTGAATCGAAGATAAATTCAAAGATTGAGTAGATTTATCCTTTTTGTCGATGATTTGTGGTATTTATTGATACTATAATAGAAATTCATTAAAATTTTATCGAAGATTTTAAGGTGGTTGGATATCCATTTGGACATTAAAGTATATCAATTTTTATTAATATGCTAACAAATATTGTTTTTCTTATACTGTTAAATTCATTTCGTATTGAAGAAAAGTATGTGTAGTTCAATAAATTGTTAAACTTTTAATAGGGATAATTAGTATATATTTTTATAGGAAATAGTTCTTCTCTTTTGGAAAAAATTAAAAATTACATTCAATGAAATGAAACATTCAAAAGTTCAATTTGAAGTCCAAGTAGAATTTGAAAAAGATGGGGAACTCAAAATAGATAGTATATCAAATCACGCTGCTTCAGTGACTACAACTTTTCTTGACATTGGTACAAAGAAAATAAATGAAAAGATTGTTGAATGAACAGAAGTAGTTTGAAAATAAACCGAATATTAGAAATAAATTTCAAGGTAACCAAAGTTTCTAATATATCTAGGTTATCTGGACATTGTTATATTCCAACACCTAAAGCTCTAATATGTAAAAAGGTAATAGTTAACGTACAAAATACCAATAATTTATGTTTCATATATAGTGTTTTGGCTGTATTGAAATCTGATAAAATCAAGAAAGATAGACCAAGAAAATATTTACCGTATACGATCCTAACGATATGACAATGAAACTGTGTGATATCCCAACTTTTGTGAAGAAATATCCTGGTTTAGCAATTAATGTAATGATTTAACGAAAATTTTGAGGATTGAGAAGAACTTATAACGAAGCATCCATATTTAAATATAATTTACCGAACAAAAGTAACTGGATTGGATTAAATTTATTTATTATTGATAAAGGAGGGTGAAAAATATCATTATACAACAGTAACTAATTTACAATCCTTGATGAATTGTCATAAAAATAATGATTGTAATGTTCGAATTTGTTGCAAATGGTGTGAAAATTGTTTAAATGGATTTCGTAAGCCAAAATCCTTTGAAAAACACCAATTATGTAAGAAAAATCAGTTGGGTACTACGCTATATACATTACCAAAAGATAAATATTTGGAGTTTAAAAACGAAAACACCTAGTTTCGTTATCTATTTTACCAAAAGATAACATTTTCAAAAACATTTGCCAATTTCTGATGGATTCTTATTAATCAACAACTTCACTGATATGACAAGTTACCATCATTTCATTGGTTAAAACTATGAATTTTGAAGAATATTCATTTGATAATTGTGAATATTGTGTAATAAGAACATAGTAAATAAGGTTAGACCATTTTACAGGAAAATGTATTGGTCCAGCATGTAAAAGTTGTAATGTTAATAGGAGCATCAAAGAATTATTACTTGTAGTGTTTTACAATGCATATAATTAGATTCGGATAAATTTTAAATAAGTCGGTGATTAGCAACAAGTTCAACATTATAATAATTTTAAATGACTTTTGTTGATTTATTTAAAAAGATTAATGAAATTATGTTCGATTGAATAGCAAGATTTCCTATCAATGCGGTACCAATAATATTTAGAAAATAATTTGAACATTAAAATTTGAATTAATTTGAGTCGTTGGTAATAAATAGAATTAACCAATCAAAATCAAGTATTCTATAATTTCATTTTCAAATTATTATTTTCATTAAAATTTTAATTGATAAATTTATTAGTATTTTCAACAACCGGTTTTAGTTAAATAATAATAAGTTTATTGAAAAATAGTTTGTATGTTTTCAAATTATTTTCAAGAAAACTGTAATAATTTTAATAAATTTATTAGTATTTTGAGTTTAGCGATTAAATTTATCGCAAAATAATGTCGTTGTCAATAGTAACAGCCAATCAAAATAAAGTATGTGGTTTCTACTTTTTCAAAATTAATTTAAAGAAAACTTATTGAAATATGATTTTTATGTTATTTCAAGAATAACTTTCTATTAAAAAATAAGTTCAGTCAATAATATTTCTAATTAACAATTGCATTTAATCAATCAATAATTTTACGAGTTTATTGACGATTAACAAATTTATATACTTTTTAATTTCAATAGAGATTTTCAATTTAATATTCATATATTTATTCATATTTTCAAATCATTTTTAACAGGTACTTAAAAATTGTCAACGATTTTTAAATATATGTATGCTTTTTTACCAACTACTCTTTATTAAAGACATGTGTTTACTTGGTATTTAGTAATTATTGGTTTACATAATGTTATAACTTTTAATCACATAGGGTTAAAAGTTATATTTCATCTTTTAGGGTTAAAAGTTATCTTTTGTTATTTAGGGTTAAAATTCTTAACCTTTTAAATAACTTTATAACGAACCATGTAATAGTTTATCCATAAATTTATCGAAAAGTATTATAATATACATAGTTTGAATCATAATTATTGAAATATTTAATAGGTATCACCTGATGAATTTTTTAATGGTTATTTAATCAGTTTTGGCTAAATAAAGCTTTAATGTCCGAAATTATCGGTTACTTTCATTTGTAAACCCAGTGACTTATTTTCATAAAAACACTAAAAACACAACGAATTTAGTTGATGGTATCGCTAATAATTTATAGAGTCGAATGAACTTGTAAATTAGTATCCGACTAACAACGTGAATTATTATCAAAATATTGAATTTTCATTAGAAACAGTATATTTGCTATAAATTTATAGAATTTGGTTAAGTATTTACATGTAAATAATCCTATTAATTATTTTCATAAACTAATCCAATGTTTAAATCCTATCTTGAATGAGTTATTTTCAAAATTCTTACATCAGTGGTGTCGGTAATAATTCGTTGGGGTTCAACTCCTATCGTGGGCGAATTATTTTTTATTTTAATAATTAAATTTTTTAATAGAATATAAATCTATATATTTTATTTGATGTAAATTTAAAATTTTATAGAAATTGGTAAAGTAAGTCTTGTATAATTTTTTATATTTAGTTGAAATTTTAAACTTGTTGAATAATTTTCTTAAAATATTGTAAATCCAGTGATAAAATTTAAGTTTTGAGTGACTTTTAATTAAATAAACTATGAATATAGTGCTTTTAAACTTAAATTTTCATGAAAATTATTAAAGTTTTATGATTATTTTGATAAAATTGTTATGTAATATACTACTAACAAAATAGTCAGTAAGCTAAATAATTTAGAATTGAACATTTATTTTTAAGACGAGTTTGATCTTAATTTATTATGTTTAATGATTATTTTATAATTTTTTATGTAATAATATAATTAACAATTGAAAATTTCATGTAAATATAATTTTTTAATATATCACATGTAAGTAACATGAATCAATGAGGTAAACGAAACTCATACGTTTATATGAAGTAAAAAGTATAATAATAATACCAATAGTACTAGTGAGTGATTTTGTTAAGTCTACGACTTAGTCGTAGACTTAGTCGTAGACGTAGTTGTAGGCGTGTTGGGCGCGGATCGGTGCGGATGGGTACTGATGGGTACTGATGGGTGCGGATGGGTACTGATGGGTACTGATGGGTGCGGATGGGTACTGATGGGTACTGATGGGTACTGATGGGTACTGATGGGTACTGATGGGTACGGATCGGTGCGGATCGGTGCGGATCGGTGTGGATCGGTCGGATGGGTACTGATGGGTACTGATGGGTGCGGATGGGTGCGGATGGGTGCGGATGGGTGCGGATGGGTGTGTGTGTGTGTGGATCGTTGGTTGGTATGTGTGTGTAAGGTTGTAGGTGTGTGGAAGGTTCTAGAATGTAGGTGTGTGGAAGTTGGTAGGTGTGTGGAAGTTGGTAGGTATGTGGAAGTTGGTAGGTGTGTGGAAGTTAGTAGGTGTGTGGAAGGTTCTAGAAGGTAGGTGTGTGGAAGTTGGTAGGTGTGTGGAAGGTTCTAGAAGGTAGGTGTGTTGGTCCACAACTACGTGACATAATTACAGTTAGGTAACTAGTCTCCGAGTAGTGACTTAATAAGTGTGACCAGTGACATAATAAGTGTGACCAGTGACATAATAAGTGTGCACTGACCAGTGGTCAAGTGATGTAATCATGAGGTCACCAAAGGTCAATTACTAGGTAGCAACTAGTGGACAAAGGTCAATCTCCAGGTAGCAACAGCGCGTGCAGAGGTCAAATGTTACGTAATAATTACGTAAGCTAAAATAAATTGATAAAGAATAATAGATCCATTAGTTTTATATTAATATTTTTTAAAGTTTCACGCATACTGAATTAATTAATGCTAACAAAATTCACACAATTAATAATAATGCTATTGATAATAATAATTTAACTTTAACAATAAAAAAGACAAACAATTTTTCACACGTAAATTTATTACAAACACGTATTTGGTAAACATTATCAATATCAGTCAAGTGGATACTAATGATATCTAAATAAACTTTTGTTTTCAATAAGAGCTTTGAAAATATCTAAATACTAATTAAATGTTGATACCAAAACGTGTAAAATTAGATTTACATTCATTAACAACATGCTAATTAACCGATAATTTCGGACATTAAAGCTTTATGTAACCAAAACTTGATTAAATAACCATTAAAAATTCATCATGTGATACCTATTAAATATTTCAATAATTTATGATTCAAACTTGGTATATTATAATACTTTTCGATAAATTTATGAATAAAGTATTACATGATTTTTTACAAATTTATTTAAAAGGTTAAGAATTTTAACCCTATGTGAAGAAATAGGTAATAACTTTAACCCTAAGTAATTAAAGAAGTGACAATTTTAACCCAAAGTAATGAAATATTTAATAATTTTAACCCTAAATAATAAAAGAAAACACAATTTTAACCCTAAATGATGAAAGAGGTAAATATTTTAACCCTATGTGATTAAAAGTTATAACCTTATGTATACCAATAATTGCTAATTACCAAGTAAACACATGTCTTTAATAAAGAGTAGTTGCTTAATTGGTAAAAAACATACATATATTTAAAAATCGTTGACAATTTTTAAGTACCAGTTAAAAATGGTTTGAAAATATAAGTAAATATTTTAATTTACGAATATTAAATTGAAAATCTCTATTAATAATTAGATTAAAAAGTATATAAATTTGTTAATCGTCGATGTAAATAAACTCGTAAAATTATTGATTGATTAAATGCAATTGTTAAATAGAAATATTAATTGGAATATTATCGACTGAACTTATTTTTCAATAGAAACTTATTCTTGAAACAACATAAAAATCATATTTCAATAAATTTTCTTTAAATTTATTTTGAAAAAGTAGAAACTAAATACTTGATTTTGATTGGCTGTTACTATTTACATATTGCTATTGACAACGACACTATTTTTCGATAAATTTAATCGCTAAACTCATGTTCAAAATACTAATAAATTTATCAATATATTAAAATTATTACAGTTTTCTTGAAAATAATTTGAAAACGTACAAACTATTTTTCAATAAAACTATTATTTAATTAAAAATAGATGAAAAGTTGAATAGATTTATTGATATATTTATTGTAAATTTTCTTGAAAATAATTTGAAAACGTACAAACTATTTTTCAATAAACTTATTATTTAACTAAAACCGGTTATTGAAAATACTACTAAATTTATCAATTAAAATAATTACAGTTTTCATGAAAATAATAATTTAAAAATGAAATTATAAAATACTTGATTTTAAATGGTTAATTCTATTTAATTCCAATGACAACGACTCAAATTAATTCAAATTTTAATGTTCTAAAACAGTACTTTATCACTTCAAATTACTTTCTAAATATTATTGGTACTGCATTGATTTGTCGATAGGAAACTATACTATTCAATCGAACATAATTTAATTAATCTTTTTAAATAAATCAACAAAACAAAAGTCATTTAAAATTATTATTATGTTGAACTTGTTGTTAATCACCAATAAATTAACTTATTTTATTTAAAACTTATCCGAATCTAATTACATGCATTGTAAAACGCTACAATTACCATAATTCATTACTCTAAAGTTTCCTTATAAAGATTACTTCAATAATGTTTCCAAATTTTTACATATAAAAATGTAATTATAAAGATTCAAGCAAAACCAAATAGATGGACTTGAAAATTTTCATGTATAACAAATATTGGTTAAATTGATTTATCAAATTTCGTAATTTATGGTTACCGTACAATAAGAATTTGCATCTATAAAAATATACGAATTATCATTATTTAAAGTTTAACAATTTATTGAACTACACATACTTTTCTTCAATACAAAATGAATTTAACAGAATAAGAAAAACAATATTTGTTAGCATATTGATAAAAATTAATTTGGATATCAGTATGAGTAATTTCATATTATACAGTATTAAAAGAAATTAATCAAAGGTAAATATTGAGTAGAAATAATCATTTAATGTTATCATTGGCAAAATTTTTTTTGTGTAATTTTTTTTTCAAATTTATTTTCGAATTTATTTTCAATTAGTTGAAATTTAATTTTTTAAGTATTTCTAATTAAATTTTTTAGTAAAATTTCTAATTTTAATTTTTTCAGTTTAATTTTTATCAATTTAGGTTTTATAAATGAATTTAAAAATATGATTTTTATATGTAAGTTTAATTTTTTAATTTAAATTATATAGGATTTCTAAGTAGAATTTTCAGCATAATTTTATCAATGAATTTTTTATAAATGATTTTTTAAGACGAAGTTTTTAGTAGAATTTTTAATATAATTTAAAATATAATTTTTCAAAGTTATAAATTTTTAACATAATTTTATAATGAAATTTTTTATACAAGGTTTTAGCATGTTTTCAGTTTAATTTTATGAATGATTTTTTTTAAGATGAAGTTTTTAGTATAATTTTTAAAATATATAATTTAAAATATAATTTTTCAAAGTAATAAATTTTATAATGAAATTTTTTATACACGTTGATAACGATAAAAGAAATTTAGCTTTAACATAATAATAATAATAATAATAATAATAATAATAATAATAATAATAATAATAATAATAATAATAATAATAATAATATTAATTCCACCAATTATAATATTTATAAAAAACTATAAAAACTATAAACACATAAAATAAACTCGTAAAAGATCGAAATCTTTATAAAAAACTATAAACACATAAAATAAACCCACAAACTATGTAATAAAAATTAATCAACAAATAAAAACAAACAAATTTATACTATAATGTTTATTTAATAAAAATCTTCATCTTCTTCATCATCGTCAGAGAACTGCACATCATCTATATCTATTAGTTCTTCCTCAAAGTTAGGTTGCTGAATTTCATCTGTTGTAATTTCGTCACCTGATTCAATTTTTCCAATAATTTCATCATCAGCGACAATTTCTTCATCAACGTCAATTTCTCTCCAATATGCCCGCATGCTAAACTTTTATTTTTACCCACCCAAACCCTTTTATCATCTCTATTTGTAAGTGCTACTTTACTATTTTTAAAACTATAAAGTTGATGATTTTTTGTTCCTATTCTAAATTGTGGTACCGAAAAGACTGAGTTTTTCTCATAACACTCTTTATAAGATTCATGAGTTAGATCGGTATCCTTTAATGATATACCCTTAGCTTTTAGACAAGAAGATTTACCTAACAAACTGTAACATTTTGGTCGAAGGAAAACCCATTTGTCATAACCTTCTCCCTTACTTTCATCCTTAAATTTTCCAATGACCGAATCAAGTTTTTTAGAATAAAGTGGATGAGTAGAAGGGTAATTAGATGTATCCAAAAGATTATCCTTCACCATTTCAGAAAAAGAACATCTAGTTTACAATTTTTAATCTCCAAGAAGAAAGAGTCTGTATCTCCAGCAACTATATTGATCTCACAATTAAATTGTTGTCGATATTTTTCCAAGTCCTTATACTGAAGCTCATACATTCTAAGTTTCGACAAGTCAAGCACTGATTGTCCTATATAACTTGGTCGATCTAAACATATCGAATCAGGATTTAACAACGCAGCTATAAGATCATTGTCAATTTTATAGATTTTTTAAAGGTAGGTTTCGAAGTATAAGTCACAAGATTTTTATCTGTTGTGCAAAGACGCAAATTCATTCTCTTTTTCAGATTTTCAACAGTTTTTCCATATAAACTGTTATTTAACAACTTATAATAATTTTTATCAAGTGTATTTGTACTTTTAGTACTTTTAGTGTTTATGTCAATGTACTTTTTAAAAATATTAGACTGTTTGTATTTTACTCCGCGATTAACATGTGCCACTTTAACACCGAGAGACATGTATAATTTTAATAATCGCCAATGAATTACATAGTTATATTTAGGATAATGAGTCAGCAACAATTTTTCAACCTTTGAACCCTCAGGTTTCATTTTCTCAGCTGCAATTGGAAAATCATCTAACTTAACATGAAGCTCAGAAGGAATCTCAAGATCAATTTCAAGAGTATACCCATATGACAAAGATTCAAGATTCAAAGTCAAACAATCAGATAATATTGTATCAAATCCATCAAATATCCAATTAAATTCACCACAAGGTAATGGTTGACTTAAAGCCCAACCATATAAATTATTAATATCAATATATAGTAAGTCTATGTTTTCTTCGGTTTTAACATAGTGCTTATTAACAAAAGTAAGACCACCTCTAATACCTTCCTCATAAAAGCTAAACATTTCATTTTCTGTAATTAATTCTATAGGTTCATCCAATGACATTAAAGCAAAAGACCACGACATTCCAGGAATTCCAAAATAATTTAAAGGTTCTAATCTATTGTGTGCTATCAATTTCGCTCGAAATTGTTGAAAAAAGTCTGCCAAAAGAAAACAATCTAGTTTCAGGTAAACTTTCATATAATCAAGTAAAGTCCTACAATTAGTTTCATCCCAAATAAGCAGAGCTTTTTCATATTCAGCCTCAGTGACACCTTTCCAAATCGGGGGTAATTCATAAGTATCATGAAGAACATCTAAATTAATTGCAAAATTATATGGAAAGATACCCTTTTCATCAACTATAGTCCATGTAAAAACTGATCGAGTCAAAGGTAAAGTTGTCAAGGTTTTAACAGCTTTTGCTAAAGAATCATTTACAAATTGATAAGAATCAATAAATCTCACACTAATTTTTCCCAAGTGAGCAATTAAAGAAATAAAATTTTCAGATGTTAATGGAATGTATCCTAAGGCCCAATTTTTAAATTTACTCAATCCATATTTTAATATATGATGCATATCATATCCCTTTAAGTTATGGAAAATAATTGGTAAAACTTTGTTTATTTTTCTATTAATATTACAGTCATTGCAAGCAGCACCCAAGTATTCCCCAGTAAAATGATCATGATCTCTCACTGGATCCACAATATCTTTCAAACAAAGATAGCGTTTTATAGACGTATCAAATTGAAACTGTTGTAAGTTTGTTAAATCTTTAATTGTTTGATTTCCCATTTTATAATAATATGGTAATACAGTATATTTTGCTATTTTTTGAACTGCTTTTAAAAATTGTTCCACACAATCTTCACCTATAAATTCTTTGTATATTGTACTCCCATCAAAATTATTTATTAACAAAAGTCCTGCCGAAAAGGGTAAATGTATTTGATGGTGTACGTCATCCTTTGGCAAAACAGATTCGAAATCTGCATATATAACATATGGTGGGGTTACAGTTTTGGACCAATCAGTGAATTTAATAAACTTATTTTCTGGGAAAGTATATAAAGTTTTCCCTAACTGATTTCTCATACATAATATCTCATGCTTGTCCAATGCTTTCTTAAATCTAAATCCGTTCAGACATCTATGACACCATAATGAACGAATTCTTTCTATTGTTTTATCTTTACAATTCAATAACCTATTGAGTGATGTAATCCCAACATAATGATATCGTTCTCCTTTATTTAATAACAATAAATTAATAATTGTTCCTTCAGTAATTTTGGATCTATGAATTATGTTTAAAAATGGATGTTTTAAAACAAAGTCATCATGTTCGGGTTTAGCTGTTTCATCATAACTAAATATATTAATTATTAATCCTTCGTTATTTGACTCAAATTTTCGAATACCATTTAATTTCATGGGAATATCATTTGGGTCATAATTTAATTCATTAAGATACTTAGTGTAACTATAAATATTATTTCTATGCTGACTAATAATCGCATCTTTTTTAAGTATCGACAATATGCTATAGATAAAACATAGATTATCACTATTTTTTACATTTAGTATACACTTTTTGTTAGCCAATTGTTTTGGTGTTTTTATATAACTTCTACCACTACTGATGTTACTTATTTTTGTTACTATAAAGTAAATTTCAGTTATTTTTCTAATAACCCAACTACTCCCTAACTCAGTTATTGAAGATATCTTTTCATTTATCTTTTGTATGCCATCGTCAAAGAATGATTGGGTAAGTGGTCTTGCACTGTTGCTAATATTATTTAATTTTATTTCTTGTATCTTTCTCAAATTCAATTTCTATTCCAAATTAAATTTTTACATATCTAAGTTCATCTATTATCTCTCTTAATTTGTTTATTATCTCTATAGGAAAAACAATTTCTTTAATGTTCAAGTTGGTCGTATCTATACTAATTATTTTATGTGTACCTCGTAAGTCACTTTGGATTATAGGCAAATTTCCTCCTATTTGTATATTGTTATTTTGCCCCATTTGTACCTCTTCCATCTCTCCATCCCATGAATCCATCGATCCGATATCTTCAATCTCTGCAACTGCTCTAACCCATGAATCCGTCGATCCGTTATCTTCGTCCGCTTCATTATCTTTGTCCGCTTCATTATCTTCGTCCGCTTCAACAATTTCGTCTGATTCCATTGTTTCATTCACCATTCCAATATCATCATTTAAATATTCCAAAATACTATTTATAGAATTTGTTGTATTTTCACTAATGGGTTCACTTATAAGGGTAATTTGGATGCTGCTTAATTTAATTGCTCCTGGTTTTTTAAATAATTTAATTTTTTTAATAATTAAACTGTTGCAAATGATTTTTATGATGGTCATAAAAGTCTAAATAGGGAATGGGTTGGGAAGTTATGCATACGGAACACATAAAATAAATTGTATTATGGTATTTTTTACCATAATACTCTTCCATTTTTTTGTGAAATTTTATTTTATTATGCACAGTTAATTGGCAATAATTGGAGTATAATTTACCTAGTAATAAAATAAAAATTAATTAAATTATTAAAATAAATGTGCAAGTATGCAACCAATAAAAATCGCTTATTTACTATAAATAAAAATATTTTTGATGAAAAAGTAAGAATGTCAAAAGTATATGAAATACTCCTATATGAAACAGCTGTTATTGGGATGGCATTTAAGCCTCCTGTTCAATACTGTTGGGCCAGAACACATATGGCCTTGAGAAATGTTTAAATGGATTGGTAACACACATGCAAATATAACATGCAAATTTAAATAAACCTATTGAAACATCAATTAAACCCTATCAAATATGAGAAAAAAGAGAATTAAATATAAAATAATAAACATAAAAAATAAATTAAAATAATAACAAAACGCACCAAGATCCGCACGATACCAACACAAACATAACAAGAAAACCTAACAAATTCGACAAAATTGATAAATTAATAAAAGTTCATGAAAATGAAACTTAAATCGAAAAATTTGAATTAGTAATAATTCAATAAAAATTCTAAATGAAAAATTATTAAAATAAATCAAAAAATAATAAAATTAAAGAATAGAATTCACTAGAAAATAACAAGGTCGAATTTTGTTTTACTGGATCAAATTTAACATGCGAGGTTAGGGACAGAAAATAGGTATAAATACCGATTCATTTTCACATTAAATTTAACCAAAAAACCATTTTAACCGGTTTTCAAACTATAAAACCATTTTTCAAATTTACTTTGAGTTTTGTTTAAAAAATCTATTACGAAATTTTTAGGTGAGAATTAGTTTATTTGGAACTCTCGCTCCACGTCACATCCTCGCAACCTCGGTAGAGCTCTGCTTGGATGTCGGCGTGGGGGGAGATGTATTTTTATGAATATTTTGATTGAATGGATCAAGTAATTTTGTATTTTGTTTTAATCTATATTAATACATATTTATGATGTTTAAAATTTGTTTTCTTAAAAAAATTTTTTTTAATTAAATATTTGTCGATATTTTTCCGGCCCACAGCCGACACCTATCGCAAGTAAATAAAATCCACATACAATTCAGATTCGTGTAAGTGCGTGGAATATCGCCAATGATCTGTGCCCGTGAAGACCCGGCGTGCGGAACGCAGGGTTGGAACGTCAATACTATCCCGTATAGAAGAAACGAGGAATAAGGAAGGAGTCTATTGGCTGCTTCCTCGTTTCTCATTTCTATAAAATCGACCTAAAATCATACCACACACGGCTCAAAATCATTCACACCAAGTAGTCCAGTGGGCACTCAGTAAATATAATATGAACACAATGTGCGCCTAAGGCTTATTAAAGGGGAATGGTACGGGGAATAAACTAAATTGAAATCGTTGATATAGCTAATTTGGATTACTATTTTTGAAATAAATTAGATAAAAATTATTGGTATAATTAAATTGAATTTGCCTTTCAAAATAAATTAGTAGAAATCATTAAATAAGTAATTCATTGATTCAATTAAATTAAGTTATTGATTAAAAGTAAAGTAACTATGGATTAAAAATAAAGTAAAAATTAAAGTAATTCATGAAATTATTATAATTTAAAAGTAGAGTAATTATTGAACAAAAATAAGTAATTCATCAAATTAAATTATTATTTATTAATTAAAAGTAAAACGATTATTGAGTAAAAATAAGGACATTATTGATCAAGTTCCATTAATTAAAATAATTGTTAAGCAAAATTAACGTAACCCATTGTTTAACAAACCAAATGTTATTTAATGTAATTCGTGGATTAAAGCTAAATAATATAAATTCCTTGATTAACAAAAAATCACCCGTTGATTAATCTAACAAAAGTTGTTGATCAAACCAAGCGATTCATTAATAAAAATTTAAAGTAACTTGAATAAAACTAAATTAATTTTCAGATAAAAGTCAAGTAAATCTTCGAGAAAAATAGAATAAAGCGATTCATTGATAAAAATATCAAAATAATTTAAAAAATTAAAGAAATTGTCGATCAAACAAATTGTAAAGAAAAATAAGTGACTCGAGTGATGGAAATTAATCTAATTCATTGATAAAGTGATTTCTTGATTCGAATTAAAATAATTTTTCGTATGAAAGTAGCGAGATTTATTAGTCAAAACCCAAACGTTTCGTTAAATAATATAAATTCATAGACAAAAATAAAATAATGGAATAAAACAGTTTTTTACTTAAAACAAATTAATACAAATTACGAAACATCAAAAATTTAACAATCAAAATTTATATTAATATTACATAAAATGTTCAATCACAGGAAGGCTTACTACTGATTTTGAATAATAAAATTCCACATAAATTCCAAGTGCAGTAGATTACATCCGCTCGAAACCCACGATAGATGTAGGAGTTTCCCTTAAAAAGTGTTAGCAGAAAACATTCAAATTAACTGAAACATATAACTCACCAAATATTCCACGAACGCGCGATCTTAAAAGTCCACTCGTCTAAAATCAATTAGTAAAAATTACAAATGATAAAATAAACAACATTCACTTACTGACATTTCCGTCTATATAAATATTCACCATGATCGAATTACGATTGACGTTCACTTCCTGCCTATCCGATTTAACCAACAGCACATTCGTCAATATACTCGTCGACAATAACAAAATACATCATTTTTTCACTTGACAAATTATGCACTCGCCCAATATCTTAGACGAAGATTTAACACGTCAATCTATGGATATTGCAGAAGCCCCTCAGACGCGTAAGTTTTAAGTAATTTTAATAGCAAATTATGATCGTGTACGAGCCTTAGAAACAACCCAGCATCGGAACCATATCACCCTCTCCGCCAAGAGAAAACCCGAGTTAGTAAGAAAACTCTCCAGATTAAAGGCAGCGACTAAATAAACCATACTTGCTAATGCATCGCAACACTTCCGCACCAGACAGATCCCAAACTCCTGACATCCCACCGATACGTGCAGCCATCATTTCTCATTTGTCATTATGCACCTTCAGTAATCCCAATTGGTCTACAGCACCACGAATGCTTAGTTAACAAGTTCTACGCGAGAATCCCAGTCATGATTACCTAAGAAAATTGTCCGACGATTCAACTTTTTTTGGGGAAACGAATTCTTTGAATATTTACTTCAGAAAACCAAATTAAAACCAAATCTTGTGGAAATTAAAATACTGGCTTGGCAATCATCCCAAGCACTTTCTTCTAGATTCTTCAATCGAATCGGTAGATCATTACATCACATCCGACCTAGGTATTTTAATTGATCAATGAACTAAACACTAAGTATGAATTTTGTAACTTTTATAATTGTTTTATTTTTCGAATAAATTAAACGGTAATTGTTAAAATCACTTTAGTTTAGAAGACATATAAACGTTTAACTGTCAAGTTATTGATCCATAAAAGATAGATCGCTTTGTTCCGGTTCTGTTCAGAAGATATAATAAACGTCCAAAGGATATTTTATAAAATTTGTATGAAAATTATTTATTTATTTTCCTTTTATCTTGTATTAATAGTTGAATTTATACATATCTAGTTGAATGTCATGAAAATGTACAAGGTTAATAAGGAACGGACAATTTGTAACCTAAATGAGATAAGACCACCAATGATTTGCATTTTTGTTAAACCTGTCGTATTCGAACGTTAATAAAGATTTTCTCGAATGGACCCTTACGGCATGAGAACGCGTAACCCAGTAACCTAGAAGTATCGATTTTCCTTGTTTCCAAATACATTGTCCGACCCGCCCGCAACGCACGTCCAATCTCGAGTTCCGTGAGAAAAGTAGTTAGTTTAGTCTCCTCGAGTTGTGTTCCGCCAATCGTCGAAGGAATTATTATAATTACAAACTACAAGATAACCGCCCAATCTAAAATGTCAAGAGAAACACCGAGTAATGACACTAATTTTTTTTTCAGGACAATCTGGAGCTATCGTAGAGCTCCCCGCTCATATCGTGGAGCAATGGCGGCAGGCATGGGATCGGGTGTATCGAGAGCGATGCCCTGACATGCCAGAAGACGACAGGCCAGAGGATATATCCCCAGAAGAATTCATGCGACAGTTCAGGAAACTGTCTAAAGAGCCGAACCCGTCACAAGAGATATTAGCTCAGGCCAAAGACCTCTTGGAAGGTCTCCTGCAACACCAGCGCCAAGTCGAGGCAGCTGTAGCACGAGCCACGGAATACCTGGCCAACGTCAAAGACGACCTGGCGGCAGGACGTCTGGCAAGTAGTTATCCACCGTCACCGAGACCAACCCGAAATACCAAGAGACCAGTGTTTGTGATCCCTGGTTATTCCCCAGAAGAAGGGATCAAGCGATTCCTCGCAGATAAGTGATCATCGAAACAATGACAATTAATGATTTGAACATTTTATTATTTGGTATAATATTAAAATTCCAGACTTAAAAAATTCTTTTTTTCTTCTTTTGATTGTAGACCCGTTTCATAAATATGTTTAAGTTTAAACACACTTATCATTATATCAATTATCACAAAATTCAACCCTTATTATTCTAGAAATGGACCCTTTGAAATTACTCCAAACAGAATTAACCCATGCAAGACAGGCCAATAAGAAACTCCATGACCAACTCGTCCAAATAGTCCGGGAAATTCAACAAATCAAAGCGACGTGGGTAGAGCCAAAGAAAATCAAGCCGTTATACCAAAAACTGGCCGCGGCCCAGAAGGGATGGGCAGAAGAAAAACAATTGGTCCAAGGCCTGAAGACTCAAATCAGGGGGCTAGAGGTAGCGTTATCCGCCTGTCAAGGGGGAGCAGCGGTGACCTACCCTTTAGTCTTCGCTCCTGCCCAATTGGCCTATCGCGAAGCAAATATTTCCCCATCTACAAAGTCACCTACTATCACGACCACTACTCCAAACACCCCATCAACAACCAGTCGTCGAACTGGACGCAAGGCACGGGCTATGCGACGAGCCGCTCGATTTTCCGATAAGTCTGGACTCTTATAATTCATGTAGTTAATAGATAAATAAAGCATCGTTTATACACATTGTAGTTTCTGTAAACAACTTGTTGTGTTTATATCATCTTAGGGTTTTGAAATAACATTATAGAAGGGTTTAAATAAACAGTACCACTCATTTTGTTTCCAAATCAATGTCGGTACAACAGGTAGATAGACGATGGAAATTTAGACGAAAGGGGACCAAATAATTTAAAAGCGAGCACAGGTCTTCTATCGACAGCTCGTTGAACCCGAGGGTTGTCCGAGCAATTACAGTTTTAGCGATAATGCTCACTTTTTGCGGACAATCCACCACTTGAACACATTTCCAACGTTGCCTAGCAACGGGTGCCAAGTGGCAGCTAGAATCATTTTGTATGGCGTTACTGGGGCAACAATAAACCCTGTAATCCACCATACAATACCTTCAATACAGTATGAACTATTTAAATTTCCCTATTACATATACGTTCAAAGTAATGTTTATTTTAATTTAATTTGATTAATTATATTTTAGGAATCAGTTAATTTAAAAGTTTATGATTACAATATTATGATTGGAAATATTGAAGAGGAAGATCGAAAAAATATTTCAGATATACTCCATTTGTTGAATAACGAAATGGTTTTTAATGAAAAATTTTCATTTATTAATTGTGAAAGTCAATTGAAGGATCAAGTACAAGATAATAAAAAATATAAAATTCGGATAATTATTAAAGTAATCAAGATTAACAATTCTATTATCAAACCTATTTGGAAAATTATAAATGTTGTTGAATAAATTTTTTATCTTTTGTAAAGTTGAGTTTTGTTGATTTTTATAATTTGTAACTAATAGTAAACACGTCATTTAAAAAAAGTTTACCTCGAGTATCTATTATTTTAATAAAATATTTTTGAGCGGGGATAATTATTGACAAATTATATTCAAAAACTTGTTCTCTTATATAATATAGTGGTCAGTTTTTAAATAAAAGAAATCTGGGGGTCTGCCCTTATTTTCGATCAATAATAATAAAGGGGCATCAGTCCTTCATTATTACTAAAAATTCATGTTTTTAAATAAAAAAACAAGGGGTCTGCCCTTATTTTTGATTAATAATAATAAAGGGGCATCAGTCCTTTATTATTGCTAAAAATTCATGTTTTTAAAAAAAAAATCAAGGGGTCTGCCCTTATTTTTGATTAATAATAATAATTGGCATCAGTTGTTCATTATGATTAAATATATAACATGAAAAAAAAATATAATAAAATCCAATAAAAAACTTACATTTTCCAACATTAATTGCATTATTCCCTTCAGAATCAGAGAATGGCAAACTTCTATCTAAAGAAATATTAAATCAATTGATAATTTAATAAATTATTACTTGATTCGATATTTGTTAGTATTGGTTGATAACCTAATAATAAAATAAAATGAATTTAATATAAATTCTAATCTTACTTAAATTTTGATAACTTGGATCATTTTGGATGAATTGTGGGTAATTTGTGTAACCTAATAATAAATTACAATGAATTTAATATAAATTCTAATCTTACTTAAATTTTGATAACTTTGATCATTTTGGATGAATTGTGGGTAATTTGTGTAACCTAATAATAAAATTATAAAAAAAATAAAATCTTACTTAAAATTTGATAATTATTTCCTCCATTTGCAATTTGAGGATAATTTTGTGGATAAAATCCATTTTGTTGTGGAAATAATAAATTATCTAAAATATAAGGTAATTCGTATTAAAATATAAATTAAAAATTACTTGATTCATATTTGTTGTTATTGTTATTAAAGTTGTTCATTTTCTAAAATTGAATAATAATAATTAAAAATTAAAAAGAAAATTAAACTTACAAATTAAACTATATTGTAAATTATGACAAATTCTAAAAAATGTTTTTTGATATATTCAAATGTGTGTATTTATTTTTGACTAATCAAAATCACCCACATCTGTAATTGTATTAATCAACACACATTACCAATCTACACAAAATCATATTAGGAAATAAACACAATGATACAAAAATTTGAACATTGATTTTAACCAAGCTAAGCAATGTTGGCCACAAGTTTTGGTCAATGAATTCTGATAGCGAATTCGATTGTATTCAATTGGCATCAACATTGATTCTAGTTTTGATATCAATAAAGGGGGATAATAGAATCCCATAGGATCAAATACATGTATTTTATCCGGTTTCACGTAAATAGCAAGCCAATGTTCTCCACTGAGATTAGCTGATTGAGTATTTACAATCAAAGCTTTGTTGATATTGATATATGGAATTTTGTCCAATGGAAAAACACCAATAAAATTTTTCCCAATTAGTTTTTTAGCAATAGTTTGTATCTGAATAGAACTAAAATTAATTAAATTAACTAATTAATTAAATTACTTACTTCATTTTTAACCATAACTAATAATACTTTGGTTTATAGTGTGTGTTCAACAATGTTTGTCAAACAAGTACTGTGCGGCTTGATGTGATTTGAATTTTTTTTTCAAATACTCCGTATACAAGTACTGATACAGATTCGGTTAATGGATTTTCAAATTTTATATTCAATCGTAAATTTCCACTTTGAGGTAACTGACTTTGATTAAGATCAAAATCAGGTGCCAATACAAATGTAAAAAAGGGATATTTATTTTTAAAGTCAGACAAGGTAATACCACAATTCATATTTTTATTAAGATAACCCATATTCCTAACAATACTTTGCATAAAACTAGAACTATAATTATCATTGGCAAAATCTTGACTATATTTTTCACGATCATCATTTCCTTTACTTAATGTTAAAGACTTGACATTAAAGTGTTCAAATATTGAAAATTTTTCCAAATAAGATCCTCCATATCTTTTATTCCCTTGGAAAGCAACAAGAATAAAATTTGGTAGTCGTCTATCACCAAATATTTGCTCCTTATAAAATGAAGATGAACCCATTGGCAAAGAAAATTGAACAACTTCCTTACTTTTGATTGGATTAATTGCATTTCTATTAGCAAGCCCAATTTGATGACCAGCTAAAACTGACGGTTCAACACGAATTCTTCTAACCATCAACTTTGCATCTAATAATATTATTTGTGGAATTATTTTTGTACATGTTAAACTTCTTTCAGTATTGGATCTTGTTAATTTAATTTGAACACTAACACCAGGTAATAAATATTTTGGTTGATCAAAGAAATCTAATTGAAGTGTAGAACAAACACTGATTGGTTTTGATTTTGAAATCCAAATTTTTCTTTTTGTGTCATTTTCATCGTAACCCATTCAACCTAAACAAGTATGTTTTGTATCGTGATTGTAATTAATAATAGTTTCAATCATTGCCTTGTGTGCGAATACATCATTACTTCCTTCAATTTTAGTAGAATTAAAAATTACTTCAACATCTTTAAAAAGAGTTTGGAAAAAGAGATTGTTTGCAGTAACATCTGATTCATTAGATAAATTTTCCCCGTTGCTATTTACAACTTTCATTTGGATGTAGAGTAATATATCGTTCAAATCCAAGTATTCGGTTTGTGAGCTATTAATGTAAAATTGAATTGAGGTGTTTCCTGGATCTGTAATTGAATTCACTGGATAAATATCTTCAAAAGAACCATTTTCAATTACTGCTTGAGGAGATGGTCTATCAAACATGCATAATTCTGATTTTGCACTAATCATGACTGGAATATAGTTTCGTATCCTTTCATTCTTTTGTTTATATGTTTCTTGATCATTTTTTGACGTTTAATTGTTCCACCTTTTTGTTCTTTATTAAATACATCAGAAACTTTGTTAATAACAGAAGGTAAGTGTTCCATTACAGTGGGCATAGAATCTTTAATTTCAGATATTGCATTTGATTTTAGAGCAGGTAAGAGTTGTGCATGATTATTTATTACGTCATTAGCAGTTTTCATACCAAAATTTCCGATACGTTTAAGAATAGGTAGTGCAAATCGCCCAATTGTTTTTAACCAACCAGATCCATACTGTTTACCTACAAAATAAGGTAAATCCTCACCATTTTGATGAGTGCTATAAAAGTTTACAATGTCTGGATTACTCATTTATTTTACGGAAATGTAATGTCAAGTAAGTTTTGTCTTGTTTACCAAATATATATTTTCCACTGTCATCACGAATATTGATTTCTATATTGTTTATATACGAGGATGATACTGGTAAATACATTGGATTTTTCTCAATGAATTGAACAAGGTCGTCTTTTTTATGTTTTTCTATCCAAACACATTTAAGAAGGGGAACACTTAATTCACCCACAAGAATTGGTTCAATAATATTTGTATAAATCATCATTTGTATATTTCTTTGCATTATAGTTGGTAAACTAGATCCAACAATGATCTTTTCACTATAAGATTCCTCAATTAATCCCAAACTATGAGCCAACAGTTTACTAAATTTAACACTTTTAACATCTTCTTCCAATTCAATTTTAACAAGTTGATCTTGTTTAATTTCACAAGACTTGAAAGGATGAGGATAAGATGTCATTAACTGATCAGTGACTAGTGAAAGTTTAGTAATGAATAAATTTTCTTTAAATGTTTCAGTATACTCTACATCATAATAATAAGTTATAGTTAATCGTATAGTATCAAATTTCGATTTCTTATTTGGTATACGTATCTGATTCAATTCGTCATTAAAATCTACTTCTTTTTTATTAAATCCCAAGCAATTAGCTTCTTCAATACTATCAAATGTTACTTTGAATGGAAAATATTTACAATTAATGTTCAAAATTTTATTGTCAATATATATCAGATAAAATGTAGAGTTGTGACTAATTGTATAGTTTCCTTCAATATAATAAAAATATTCATAACTAGTATGTAATGTACTCTTGGTCTATTTGATACAAGAGTTGTTATAAAATGGAAAATTATTGTACACAAAAGTGAATTCAGTTAAAGCAACTTCCCATTCACCTTCCAAGTAAATCTGATTTGGAAATTCTACATTAAACTTTCCAGCTTCATTATTTGGAAATGTAAGTGAACAACTATTACTGGGTAAATTCACGTAAAAATCTCTTTTATTCATTTACTTTTCTAAAATGTAACAATAAATGTGTTTTGGTATCTTTGCTAAATTTTATTAATTTCCCACTATCATCTCGAATATTTATTTCAATGATGTTTATAGTTGAATACGATACTGGAAGGTACATTGGATTCTTCATTTCTAATTGTACAATTTCTCCTTGATCATATTTTTTAATTCAAACTGATTTTAATAGTGGAACTCTAACATCACCAACATTTATTGGTTCGATAATATTTGAATAAATGAACATTTGTTGATGATGATGTAATAATTTCGGAATTTTAGTGCCTAGTATAGTGCCTGTAAAGTTTGAATATTTTATTCCCAAAGATTTAGACAAATTTGTGTCAAAAGATATATTTGTAATGTCATCTGCAAGTGTTATTTTGACCAATTCATTATCTTGAATTATTAATTCTTTAAAAGGAGAAGGATTAAATGACAACAAATGACCTTGTAATTCCGATAAAGTGTTTATGAATAAATTATCTTCAAAATATTTTTCAAATTTTGATTTTTCTTCGTAACTTATTATTATCCCAAATTGTTCCATAACACCATCATCAGTAAATTTTGGTAATTTGATTCGACAATGATCCTCTTCACAAATGATTGATGTAGATTTTAGTCCAAAACTAAACGCATGTTGAATATCGGGGAATGTTACTTTAAATGGAACATGAGGACAGACAATAACCAAATTCTCATATTTTTCAATAAATATGTCAACATCTGGAGTATATTTTGGATTTATTAATTCATGATTTTGATTATTTATTTTTAAATACTTTATTTCACTACCACTCTTTACCGATTCATAACGTATACAAGAATTACTATAATACGGAAAAGGATTATTCACAAAAGTGAAATCAATCAATGCAACTTCCCATTCACCATCCAAGTAGACAGAATTTACTTGTACATTAAAATTACTAGCTTCGTTATTAGGATAAATAAGTGGACAGCTATTACTAGGTAAAATCATATAAAACTGGTTTTCTTTCATAATATTTATTTAATCAATTGAGATGAGGATATCCAAGTTGGAGTTTCGTATCCATGCCACTTAACATAGTATTGTTTATATTTACCAACATTTTTGGTTTTTAAAATCTTTTGAATTCTAAATATTGTTGGGATTGGAATTACTTGGAGTTCTTGTTCGTAGAATTTTCCACTAATTTCTTTATTTTCATGATCTGCTATTAAATACATTACAGGATTCTGTTTTGTATCTATTTTCTTTATTACATATACTTCATCGCTCCAATTGTTGTCAAAATTCTTGATGAACGGAGAAGTACTGATTTTACTAATTCTTACATGATCACCAACCTTGTATTTTGGCTTATCGATTTTTTCTTTCTTTAATGTTTGGTTTCTGTTGTTGTCTGTAATGTCAACAGGTCTGAGACCATTTAATCCTTTATGTGGCGAATGATTGTAACTAAAAATAATTTTTGGTAAAACATGTATCCAAGTTTTATTACCTTGATGCACAAAGTATTTTTTCAATCTTTCTCTCAAAGTTCGATTAAATCTTTCAACATAACAAGCTTTGAATTGTGAGAATATAGATTAATGATTGGCTTTGATAACTTCTTTTACTTTGCTATTATAAAATTCTTTACCTAAAATACATTAAAATAAATAATTAATTAAATTTATTACCCAAATCAGTCTGTAGATTGTGAGGTTGTCCATCTTTAAATAATTTTTTAATTGCAAAGGCCATTTAATTAGCAGATTTAGTTTTTGTTGGAATAGCACGGGCATATCTACTGAAAACATCAATACATGTTAAAATATATTTGTACCCTTTGTTGATTCTCGAATAAGGCATCATTTCCATCAAATCCATTTGCCACAAATCATTGATTCCTCTTGTTTTGTATGGTCTGGTTGGGAACCTTTTCAACGTTGTTTTATTTAAACTATATGCTAGTTGGTCCGATAACCATTTTTGAGTCTCTTTTTTAGAATTAATCACTCTTTTTGTTAATTTTTCTACACCACCAAAACCATCTGGATCTTTTGGATTTGTCCAGATTGTTTTGAGTGGATTTTTGGTTAATTGATCCTTCATTATTACAACAAGATGTTAAAATATGGACAACTTTATCTGGTTTAGAGTATTGTAAACCCATTAAGATCTTAGGGATGAAATTGCACTAATTGCTGATAAAACTATAGGAATTAATGTACCCAAGAACCCACCCTTTTGTTTATACATTATTCTTTTCATTAAACGTCTATTTTTAGTGTTTACCAATGATAAAAGGGATCTCTTATGTCTTTGTAATACCACTCTTTTAGCTTTACTAATATTAACATTACCCCGAACTATATTTACAATAACTTCAAGCAAATCGTCATTAACAAATGAAGGGAAAACTTGTAAAATTGCTATTCTTTTATTATTTTGTGCCTTTACCAATGCATTGAAATATGGTAGACTACGTTAAAATTTCATGTTTACTAATTACAATTAATTATTATTGTTTATAATTTGATCCACTTCTTTTTTAAAATCTTCTTCTTTTTTAGATTCTTCTTTACTTTTGATTTAGTTTTACGAATAACTTTTTTGGGTTGAATTTCGTTTTTGACAAGTACTTTTTTAAATGACATGATTGATAATCATTTATTTGTTTTCAATTTGTTTATAAATCGTAACCCCTTTTTCATTAAAAATATCTGTTCGGATACTTAAATCGTCACTACATTGTTGTGTAAAGTCAAAGAATAAATATCCATGGGGAACGCTTGTAGCATCTTGGAATGATTCAATTAAAAATTTTCTATTTTTGGATAAGCTTGCCTGGCTAAGAAATCGATAATCGTTTGATCGTGAGGATTTTTGAAAATAACTAGGTATTGAACATTTAAATTACGAGTTCGATGACTTCCTCCTTGATGAAATAAATTTTGAGTTATGAAAATAACAGTAACTCCACAATGTCTACTGATTTTTGTTAACAAATTATTGAAATCTTTTTCCTTATTTGCTTCTTGATACAAATCATCTATAATTATTACATCGCCTCGAGGTAACCTAGACGACCAGTTTTTATCAAATCCCTTAACTATTGTCATTTTCAATTTACAAAACTGATTTTGTGTCAATCCATGTTCTTCTTCTTCCATGTTATTTTTCTTCCAATATATTTTATTGAATTTTGATTTGAACATGTTTGACTGCAATAAATTACATACAAATAAAGTTTTTCCGCTCCCACTAGGCCCTACAATTTGATATACTGCATCATTTCTTAATTCCATTTAATTTAATTTAATTTAATTTAATTTGTTTATAATTTGATATACTGATTCATTTATTTAGATATCAGAAAATGATTAGTAATATTAATTATAGAGGAAGATGTGAAGTAACTGGAATGAAGTTCCCGACTGAAAAACCTCAACATGTAGTGGATAGAAGTGGAAAATATCCAATCTTGTTCTTTAAGAGCGGAAAATGCAGAGTAATGGGTTGTAAAAGACCATTACAGGCAGGAGATCTCAAATATCAGATTCAAGATTTACAAATTCAATTATTATCTTTGAATATTGTCATGTGTTGTCGAATCAACTTGTATGATTTGTCCACAAAAACAGAAAACATTTACGAACCGGAATTGTTTCCTGCATTAAGACTTGTCAAATATAATCCACTTTGTGTGAATGTATTTGCAAGCGGAAAAGTCGTTGTCATGGGGATAAAAACACTAGAATACAACAGCCTAGTACAAGAAATATTTAATTTTATAAAATCAAAAATTAATAATCTTAATACCGACGAAGAAATACTAGATTATTTATTAAGCACTGATTGTGTTTAAATAGATTCAATTCTGACGATTGTAAAAATTAAAAATGATCGACGATCAAGAAGCATACGTATTCGAAACAATTCTGACGAAGATGGAAGAACTGTTTCCTAATATGAAAAACAAACTTTCCTATTGTGCTCCTGAATACTTGGCTACACGGATCTATCAAATGACAGGAATCAACATCGAAGAAATTGTACGGATGCACTACGAATCAGTTCAAGGATCTAGTTTGAAATGTTTAGATGACTGCATTGTTTGTACAGATCCCACAATGTTGACTTGTCCATTTAGATGCAGATGCTGTAGGGACTACAAAAAGAAGGAAGTTGTACATATTTTGTTGGCTGAGCTAAGAAGAGCTTATTATAAGCAGATTTGTGATGATGTAAATAAATTTTGATCTTTTACGAGTTTATTTTATGTGATTATAGTTTTTATAGTTTTTTTTTAATAAAGATTTTAATTGGTGGAATTATTATTATTATTATTATTATTATTATTATTATTATTATTATTATTATTATTATTATTATTATTATTATATTTATTATTATTATTATGTTAAAGCTAAATTTCTTTGATCGTTATCAACGTGTATAAAAAATTTCATTATAAAACTTATTACTTTGAAAAATTATATTTTAAATTATATATATTAAAAATTATACTAAAAACTTCGTCTTAAAAAATCATTTATAAAAAAAAATCATTGATAAAATTAAACTGAAAACAAACCTTGTATAAAATATTTAATTATAAAATTATATTAAAAATTTATAACTTTGAAAAATTATATTTTAAATTATATATATTAAAAATTCTACTAAAAACTTCGTCTTAAAAAATCATTTATAAAAATTCATTGATAAAATTATGCTGAAAATTCTACTTAGAAATTCTATATAATTTAAATTAAAAAATTAAATTTACATATATAAAAGTCATATTTTTAAATTCATTTATAAAACCTAAATTGATAAAATTAAACTGAAAAAATTAAAATTAGAAATTTTACTAAAAAATTTAATTAGAAATACTTAAAAAATTATATTTTAAATTTCAACTAATTGAAAATAAATTCGAAAATAAATTTGAAAAATAAATACACATAAAAAATTTTGAAAGAATTCGAAAAAAATACACACAAAATTAATTAAGTTGATTAAATCATTAAGTAATCAATACACACAGAAAGTAATCTGTAAATAAACCCCCCCCCTTCCCCCTATTTTATTATGCAATTTTTTATGTTGCAGTGTGCCCTTAACTACCTACTATTGCTTACCAACTAAATAAGGTAATTCATCATCAGTTTGACTATTGATATAAAGTGAAATTATATTGGGATTAGACAGGTCTAAAATGTAAAGTTATGTGTGTTTTTGATTCTTATGCAAATTGGATTAATTTTCCACTATCATCGCGTATTTTAATTTCTATATTGTCTATACATGTTCTTCTAACAGATTAAACATGGGATCCAATGAGATCCAACATGGGATTTTCAATTTGTATTTGTACAACTTGATCTTGTTCATATTTTTTAATCCATACAGCTTTCAGAGGTAGAACCAATGAATCACCATTAATTATTGGCTTAATAATATCACTATAGATGAACATTTGTTGATGGTGATTAAATATTTTTCCTTTGCGAATACCAACAAATTGAGATTTATTATATAAATGTTTCTGTAATCCAAATGTGTTTACCAAGTTTTTATTGAAACAAATTTCTTTTATGTTTTCACTGAGAACGAATTTGAAGATATCCTCATGAAATTCAATAGGGTTGAAAATATTTGGGCAAATATTCTTTAAATAAAACATTAAATCTTCAAGTTTCCGTCTATATAAATCCTTAGTAAATTAAAACTCTGAATCTTTTACACATCTGTTCATTAATTCAAAATTTATTACTTGATCTTTCTCATATGGGGGTAACACTATTTAAAATGTACCATTGGGACTTGTATTTTTTGGTTCTGGAATTCACAAACGTTTTACAGATTTCATATCTTCAAATATTATTTCAAACAGATGAAAATTACAATGAAAATGTAAAACTCCTTTGGTAACGTACATGCAACAGTCGTCATTTAAATGTTTTATCGGTTGTTCTTCATTACTTTCAATTTCATAAAAATCTTTAACTGAATTGAATGCATTTGATTTATATTCAATCCTAGAATTACTATAAAATAAAAATGTGTTGTACACAAATGTATAATCAAACAAGGCAACTTCCCAATTGACATCTAAGTAAATAGGGTTTTGTAACTCTACGATAAAGTTACTATCGTCATTATTCGGATGAATTAATGGACAACTATTGCTTGGTAAAATAGTGGAAAAAATGTTCATTATGTTTGAGATGATGATATCCAAGTTGAGTTTTGATAGCCATGCCACTTGACGTAATTTTGTTTATACTTGTTTTTATATTTTAATTTCAGAATCTTTTCAGTTCTAAATACAGTGAGTGGTGGAATAACCTGCAGTACCTGTTCGTAAAATTTACCTTGGATTTCATTATTATCGATATCGGTTATGACATACATGACTGGATTTTGTTTCTTATTAATGTTTGATATTTTAAAAACTTCATCACTCCAGTTGTCAAAATGTTTAATGAATGGCGAAGCGGAAATTTACTTATTCGAACATGGTCACCAATTTTATATTTGGGTTTCTTAGTTTTATCTTGTTGTGATATTTTCATATCATCTGTTACATCAATCAGTTTCAAACTTTTTAAACCACGATGGGATGAATGATTGTAACTGAATTATTTTCAGTAAAACATTTATCCAAGTTTTGTTACCTTGAGGCACAAAATATTTCTTCAATCGATATCTTAATGTTCAATTAAATCGTCCCACGTGTGCAGGTTTCAATTGAGGAAATACAGAGTAATGATTACCTCCCTTGATAATTTCTTTAACTTTGCTATTGTAAAATTATTTACCTAAAATAACATCAAGTAAATAAAATTAATTAATTTCTTGCTTAAATCAGTTTGTAAATTTTTTGTTTTAACATTTTTAAACATTGTTTTTATTGCAGATGTCACATCATTTCTTTCATTTTAATTCATTATTTTTCATAAAAATCCATATTTAGATAATATTTATCCATTAAATAACAATATTCAACTTACTCAATCCCCTTTAAAATATCAACAAATTTTTTCTTAATCGATCATTTCCCTCTAAGATAAGTTCCATTCTTAACCAATCATTTCCCATCAAAAAACACTTTCCCCACAATACCACATATTTATTATTTTCATAAAACCATATTAAGTAAAATTCCTTTTGAAATCTATATTCAACCGAATAATACCCTTAAAATACCCTTAAAAATCCAACATTTTGATCATATTAACTATATTTAAATCATGCATTTAATCGAATACATTCCTTAAAATTATCATAAAAATCTGAAATTTACAAATAAAATTAAATTTTCTTTAAAGTATTACAAAAGGAGACAAAAAAGTTAAAACAACACATAGAATTTTATTTATTTTAATCCTATTTATTTATTCGAGTACTTTTGGATATACAATATATTTTGTTCATGCGAGAAGCACAGATTCTCTAAATCTATTCCACACACTTGCAGCGATTGTCCTTGTGGTTTGTTAATAGTCATTGCAAAAGCGAGTCGCACCAGAAAATTTAATCTTTTAATTTCAAATGGCATATTTATTGGGACCATTAGAATTCGTGGTAATAGTACATCTTCCCCCTTGAATTTGCCCTAAAAAATTATATCAATATATTTAATATAAACATTTATATTTACAAATTATGAGTAAAATATAAATCCTGAAATAGATTTAACTCTTTCCGACCAGGCGTACTCTGCAAATGAAAATCTAGACTAAACGTTATTAGGGAGCACCCATTGTAAACATTCTTAAAATATTGACATTTGTGTCCCCGTGTACCTTCGTGTCCCTTGTGTTAAAACCTCTCCCTTCATTATTGACATGTATGTTCCTTTGTACCCTAGTGTCCCTTGTGTTGAAACCTTTAAAAAGCTTCACTGTTTTGACCATTTTATGAGCATTCAAACACAAGCTGCCAGCCAATATTGTTGGATAACTAAATTTCCTCTTTCTCTCAATAAAATTGCTGGGAAATATAAAAGTTACCTAGTTATGTTCTTGAACCACATTGTTACCTTTGCAGAGACGACATTAGCCTTCTCATTAGCCTTCTCATTAGCCTTCTCATTAACCTTCTCATTAGCCTTCTCATTAGCCTTCTCATTAGCCTTCTTATTAACCTTCTCATTAGCCTTCTCATTAATTTAAAACATGTTTTTATTATTATTTTTAAACTTATTATCATTTATTTTAATTTCAGGAATTTACAATTCTTTTAACGAGCTTAAACTATCAAGAATTGAAATGAAATGTTTTATAAGACAACTCATTATTATTATTATGCAATTCAATCTGACCTGGGTGCTCATTCCTTTTCCCACTGTAGTCCATGTCAGGCTGCCTGTTTTGAGATCCATCTCTCCAGGAAGACACTGTTGCCGATTGGTGCTTAACTGCGTCTTTATATGAAAAGTCCATGTTAGATTTTAAAGGAATTTAGTGATAGTTATTATTATTATTATAGTCGTTAGGTAATTCAATTTGGGGTGTTGGTAAGAGCGCAGCTCTTTGCGGTCTTAGCAGTGGCATTTCGGAATTGCAAAATAATTCTTTAAGAGAAGTTGATCTTGTTTTTGGTTACGAATGAGGCTCAATATTGACTTCAATGTTTTTGAGAGCGTCTAGTCTGCTCTCAAATTCCTCTGTGGAGCATCGTCTAGTTATGGAAGTTCCCGACCTGGACCTATCTGAATTTTGTCCGGAGTTGTCCATTTCTTCCTGAAAGTATTTTGTAAATTTTATTTCAAATTTTTTACCGCTTTTATGTGGTCTGTCTAGCGTCCCATCGTCACAGTCATGCGATGATATCAGGCCCGACTTCCTCGTCCTTTTTACCCGCTGAGAGTTCATTTTATTGTGGCTGCAGAAGTCCTGTGAGGCGTCCATGCCCACTGGAAACCTGGTAAGTGGTGGAAAATCATTATAAGAATTTTTATCGTTAGTGTATTCGGACAGTAATTTTCTACTTTTATTTGAGTGTTGAGCTACCCAATTTGTAGTTGCCCATCTCGATATTGTCTAGTATTCTGTCGTCCCTCCTGATTCAGTTAGCTTGATCTGAATTCACGAGGCAGTTTGTGATAACTGTCATTTGTCAAGTGGCCTTCCTGGTTCAGCTGACTGGACCTGAATTCCCGGGGGAGTTGGCTATTATTGTTCTACGTTAAAGTAAATTTATTGAATTTATTATTATCATATATTTTATTAGCATCTTCATGCGACCCGGTCACCCCCATCTCTCTAGTGATTTTGTTTGGGTCCAGGTTCGATGTCTCTGGTGTATCTGATGGGATTTCACCTGGGCATAGTGCTTCATCTCCTTTTCGCCCGGATCCAAATATCCATTCTCCCTGACTGGAATTGAATAGGTTTGCGATTGCATTTGTTTGCGAACTGCATGAAGTCCGTCTAGGCTTGTCGGTTGGTTGTCATTATGCAGTAAATGTAATTTATTTGAATTAGTAATACCCAGATCAATTGTCTTTGGGTCCGAGCATTCCACCGAAGTGTGTGCGCCGAGTGAGTTTTTCCAGGGCTTCTTCTAGAGCTCCTCTTTAATTTCAAGTGCTATACCTGGATCTGTGTTACCTGCAGTTCAAGCAGAATAAGGCATCCTCAGAGTCTCCTGCATTCTGTAATATTTGATGTCTATTTTTAGATAATATATTTGGTTTAATTTTGTGCTTATTCATTTCATTATTCATATCTGCATTAGTAATATCACTCTCACTTCCACATTTCAATTTATTATTAACATCCTTAAATCTTTTTCATCATTCAATTTGCTTTTAAACCTTTTCATATCGTTTTTAGAGTTCATTATTTTTCTTTTGTCATCTTTCATATCAGTTTCATAATTTACTTTCCCATTAACATCGTTCTATTCATTTTCATAATTAAGATTTACTCTAATTATTTACCACCGCAGGGATAACTGGCTTGTGGCGGCCAAGCGTTCATAGCGACGTCGCTTTTTGATCCTTCGGCTTTAATAAATGCTCCCCTATTAAACGCAATAATTTTTACCCCAAGATCAAATGTCTCAGTCGAGCTGTTGCAAAACCTCCATAATGACCACTAGCTAAGGACGGACTGCTCAAATCAATTGGCCTTAAAAAGCAAAAAGTTTTAGTTTAATATTATTTGAAATCTATGAGATCGAGAAAACTGTAAACCCCTTATTTTCTCCCCGCGTTATTATCCATTGGCTTAGAGGAGTTCTAAAATATTTTGTTTTTCTGACAAAAGGCTTAGTAAAGAAAATACTCTATTCCTCCTCACTAACAAAATTCTCGTCATATATATTTCGTATCTTTTTATTTCGAACGAATATCTTCATCATCATGATCTTCTTCAATATGTTTTCCACTATCTAATACCTCTCCTTCCATCATAAAGTGCAGGCTTCATTTTTCTGGATGTTGTACAATGTATAAAATGCTTACCATCCGATTCAAAACTAATATTCAAAACTTGCATTTTTGGTGAAGCCGCCAGCAATTATGGCCACCAACGTACTATTTGATATACTCAGATCTCTGACCAGTAGCTGCATCCAGCATATGCATGGATTTGTGTTTAAAATTAGATTTTTTATCGTTTCACAAAAACTTTTTTGAGTTTCGGAAGCTTTCATGCATGATTATTCGTTTACAAAAACAATAATAATAACCGATGAGCAATTACCAGATGGAATCGCCTTACAGCAAAATTAGTCATACGGCAATAAGAAACAGAAAATATTGATTACAAACACATCGAAGCCAACTTTCCGACAAAGAATCAAGATTGCGGATGATTTCAATGCAGTCATACTGTATTCATAAATAACTATCCAAACGACTGAAATTCAATTGATTCATTAAAACAACTAAATAAATTTGAATATAAAAAAATGTATTGATAAAGCAGCAATATAATATTTATTATATAGAGCAATCAAATGTCAGAATTAGCAGTAAAGTTGAATAAAAATCCTCAGATTCAGTTGAAATAGATCTGGGTCCGATCAGTGATCTCAGCGTTACAAAGAGGACAAACGAATAATTGATCGGAACAATTGCCGCAAAGCAAATGTCCACATTGAAGAGCAATATTCACCAGATTGTCCATGCAAATTTTACATAGCTGAAATGTGAAATATAATTGCAAAATAATAAATCAATTTACATTTCTTTCATTATCTTTGTGATGTTTTCTGTAAAATTCCTCTATTTCTGCCTTGGCTTTGGAGTCGGTGCATGCGTCAATTGTCCGCTGACCTTGAGATGTTACTTGGTAAATGTCTCCACCCAAAAAGATTATTGATCTAATTAGTAAAATGACTTTTCTTTTCAAATTTGCCTGAAAAAATCAATGAAAATTAATAATATTTTAACAGATCAATACTGCTGTGGAAATCGATATTTTCCCCAATAATTGGATCAATGTGGTTTGGCCACCAGCATTTTCACTATTGAATTCCCCGGATTCATGAATCAGAAATTCAATCAGATCAAATTCATCATTTTCTATTGCAATTTCAAGGGGACCTTCATTGTTTCTGTTTTTCAATTGGACAAATTTTGTTTTATTATTAGATTCTAAAATTTTCCAAACAAAATTAATTTTGCTTTCCTTCATCAGAACAGTCAACAGGGTTTCTCCCCCTTCGAGGTAATTGGGCTGCACTATCTCCATGCCAATAAGGTGGTCAAACATCACGTTGTCATCGTTATAAGCCGATTCGTAGAGGAGCTTTTCCACAACTGATTGCTGCAATCCGGAACTCGATTTATCAAACAGCGCTCTAATCAATTTCCGTTCGGCTTGTTTGCATGATTGAAAAGTTTCCATTGTTATATTCGATGAGAGGAAGTCGTCTGGCAAAAGCTTGATAAGTGTTTCTCCGTATTCAAACCAATAATTAATGAAAGCTGACTGGAAATCATGAGCAGAAAAATTGACCAAAACTGGATGATTCGATAATATGGCAAGCAATAATCTGATATTTCATTATTAGCAATTGATTATTTAATGGAATTCAATATTTCACCTTTCACTGCCAATGATTGATGCAGATTGAAATACGCTGATTCCATTGGCTGATTTTACATTGACATCCGCATTATTGGCAATCAATATATTTGTTATATCGATAATTTGGTTGAAGTTCTAACATCGATATTACTACTAAATCAAAACATTGACTACCTCATTGTTCATGTTTATTTCAGTTTCATAAAACAATTCCAGCAAAGGAGAAACTCCACAATTGTTGACATTATTGACCTGCGCTCCGGCATTGATCAGGGATCTGCATAGATCCGGTTGTAAGCACTTCACAGCCAGATGAAGTAAGGAATTGTTTTCTCCGTCACGGACATTTGAGCTGGATGGATTTAATCTTTCGAGAAAGCATGGGAAAAGCGTCGCATGGAATTTGATTGACAAAGTCAGCGCATTTTCAGAATGTGAGAGTGAAATTATTGATTTGGCAAACGGGATAACTAAAATTCATTTAAATATAATTTTAATTGTCAAATATAATAAAATAATATTTTGTCATCAGTACTCAGCGGTCCACAATTTGTCTGTCCTCGGCACTCCGAGGGTCACCAAATTGATTTATTTGCACCAGTGAATAAATATCTGTAAACATCTTTCAATTATAAGCAATATCCTTGCATCATGTGTTAAATTCATTTAAACAAATATATATGTATATATATAATTTTTATTAAGTTTGATTTGTTTGCCTTTGATATTTATTTTCACTATGACAATATTGATAAAACTTTTTTTTCTATTTAACAAAAATTTTCAGCACTGCCTCAATCAAATGCTGAATATTTATTACAAATGACAGCGTAAATTTTATTTTATTTTATTTAATCATTTTATGCTTGTCAAATAATTTTCTGTGGTGTTTGTAACTTTGTTTAAAAGCAGAATATTGAAACTGGGTAAATAAAGGCTCATTAGGAGGGGGGTTATAGCAACTGTAAACAGTTGTAAGGCAGCGCTTCCAAGTACAGTTATCAGTAACCTTGAGCAAAATATTTCATTCACCAGCAGTGAGGAGCTTATTATCAATCATTTGCACCTTTAGCACAAATACATATTTCACCCATTAAATTATGGAAAAGTAAAATTAATAAATAATTAATAACTCACTAATTTCATTGACGCGAGGCTGAGGAGAAAACTGAAAAAAATTAATAAAAAATTAAAGAGTTAAATAATAATAAACGCAATTTTTTTAAATAAAATAAAATCCTAAAAATTTGAAAAAATATGTAGTTTTGAAGGGACAGTTGGGGGCATATAAGGGGGTGAGCAGATTTATTTTAAAAATTCAGATTCAAGGTTTTTGGATAAAGCAAATTAATATTATAATTGTACTGACATTCCTGACTCCGATTTACCTTTGAGCATTACCCTCTTTCGGTGATAAACTATAAATAGTAGATGATATACATTTTGATTCGTCTTTATCCGGTGTACTAAGACCAATTTTGCACGAATCTTTACGTAAATCAGCTTTCATGTCACTCACGATTTACACCACCTAGGTTCTTTAGCTGCTTTCAATCTGTTACACTCTCAGGTGATTTGGCCAGCAATAAGACATGAGGTTAAACTATGGGTTAGTCAGTGTATCGGGAGTCAACAGCACAAGATCACTAAACATACCAAACCACCTATAATTCATTACCCAACTGGAAATAGGTTTGAAACTCTACATATCGATATTGTTGGTCCTTTACCTCCTGACAATGGTTTCTCTTACCTATTAACCATGATTGACAAAAAAGGCATTCGTTTGAGGCGGTCACTTTAAAAAACATTTCTGCTGAAATTGTGGCAAATGCCATTATCCAACAATAGATTTTCAGATACGGAGTTCCCAAATCAATAAAAATTGACAGAGAAACTCAATTTGAGTCCCAATTGTTTCAACAATTAACCGAAAAACTTGCTATTAAACATTTTCGATAAACTGCCTATCACCCTAAGACAAACGGCATGACTGAAAGATTATACCGAACTTTAACGACCTCTCTAGGAATACTTTCTTCTAAAGTTAACTGGACCAAGCTTTACCTATTGTTCTTCTTGGTTGACGCAACACACCTGCAAGAACGACGTGGACTTCCCTTTGCAATTGCTAATCGATTTTGATAATTCTCCTACTTTGGATGAATTAGATACTGCTAGAGATCACTTTTTTTTGATCGACAGAAACCCTTAGTTTGCAACTGCATCATCATATACACCATACGTTCCAAAGTCATTTAAAGATGCTCAAAACGTTCAAGTTCGTAATGTTATTGACTCAGGTTTCAAACCGAGATATTCTGGTTCGTATAAATTAATTGACATAATAGACAACAATGCTCAGATCATCATCAACGGGGTAGCCCAAACCATAAATTTGTGGCAACTTAAACCGACTTTCGTAATTTCCGACGATTTGATCAACAACAAACCTCGACCCTATTTAGAGAAGGTTTCTGTGGATACCTCTACAACCATATGTAACAACAAACCTTCAGTTAAACCACTCATTGACTCGAACGAAATTGGGCGTACCTGGTTACAAATTACCAATTCAACGAAAACGCACTTGCCGATGTGTCACAACTAGTAGAAATAGTATCAAAAATACCTCGCTCAATTCTTTCTATACCAGACAGTCAGCGACACACGAATAGAGTTACACATTGTGATAAAATATGGGTTCGCCGAATTGGCGAAGATTCTTCAAACCATGACTTGCTCTAACGAGGATTTGACACACTTGATGCTCAAATTTACTTAATAACATATAATCATTCATTCATGAATCATTACACTTCATAGAATTGCATTACCTATGAGACTTTCCTATTCAATCAGTATCAAATTACTTTTGTTTATTTCTTAACAAATCTTTACACATAATTCCAAAAACCTTACACTTACACATTTCTATACTATTATATTCATATTATATACCTATGCTATTATATATTATTATTTTCCTATGTATTAGATTTCGACAACAAAACTTCTTGAAATCTAATTTTAATATCGTCAAATAAATTTCTAATTTAATTTTCATTGTGTCATACAACCAATACAAACTATAGACTTGCTAATTGAATATCAATAAACCGATTGATATTAGTAAGCGCAATTTTTTGATGCAGGACGAAACTAATTGTAAAATATTTCATTGAAAATTTTATTTAAATTTTGTTAAAGTCTCTCTTTTGTAAGATTTAGAAAATTAAAGTTTTTTAAATTTTGTAAAATTTGTTATTTAAAAAAAACAAAATATTTAAGTTTTGATAAAATGTTTTGAGAATTTAAAAGCAGAAATTTGTTTTAGTAATAATGATGATTTGTTCTAAATAGTTTAAAGTTCAAGACGAAGTACCTGACGATGACTGTTTGTTACGTACTATTCATTTGTTCACATTCCTTTTAAAGCATTTATACTAAATTGAACAGTCTGACTATGTTTTCAGTGTAATAATTTATAGATAGAATGTAATTCTGAACATGAAAGTTTGATCAAAAATTTAAATGGTTGCGTTGCTAATGATACACACATAATTGGATTTGAAATATTGTAAAATACCATGTATTGCTCATCATTTTTGAAATAGTTTAATATCATCTTGTAGAGCAGTGGTTCAGAACCTTTCTGTTGCTGCGACCCCTTGATAACATTTGCCAAGTTGTGGCGACCCCAATAATAAAATTAATAAGACTGCTCCTCAGCCACTACATTTTTGTAGCTAACTATTATATTTTTGACTTTTAAATATCTGATTTTATTTATATTTTATAATTTATACTATGAATTCAGACGTGATCGAATTATTACCCACACGAAAAATCCCCAAACGAAAGATGCACACAAGACAAATGCACACATAGAAAATAAATAGAGAAAAATGCACTACAAACTAAAAAATTCGATATAATTCGATAATATTAATATTAATAATAAATAATAAAAATAAATAATAATAATAATAAATAATAATAATAAATAATTAATAATAATTAATAATAATAATTAATTATAATAACAATAATAATAATAATAATTAATAATAATAATTATAATAATAATAATAAATAAATAATAATAATAAATAATTAATAATAATAATAAAATAGCAATAATAATAATAATAAATAATAATAAATAATTAATAATAATTAATAGAACTCATTAAAAATTGAATAGTATTGAATATTATTTTATTGTAGTGCTTTTTTCTATTTGGGCATTTTTCGTGTGGGCATTTTCACCGAATCAAATTCAGAGGAGTATCGCTTAAATTTAAAATGAAAGTAAGAAACCACTGATTAGCATAGACAAATTATTTTCAGAAGGTCTCAGGCAACCCGTGGCAAATTGTCAGCAACCCCAATTGGGCTCGCTACCCACAGGTTGGCAGCCGCTGTTGTAGAGAATAAAATATTGCGGATAATAATTATTTGAGCGAAAAATGTCTTTAGAAATTTTATGAAAAATTGAAGGTGGAGCACTACAAACGAAATTTGAAAATATCGATTAGTTAACCTGTTAATTAAAACAAGGATTAAATTTCAAGTATATAAAGATTAGTAATTAATTCTTGTGAATTATTACAATTAATGATTTATTCGTTAATTAAAAGGGAAATAAAAACTATATAGTAATTGGTAAAAACAAAAGTATTACGTAATCAACGATAAAAACGAAATTTCAAAACCTTAACGGGAATAAAAATTATTATGTAACTCGTATTTGCTACTCATTAATCCTGTTTTTAACTGCACACATCTGCCAAAAATAAAAAAGGCACTGAGTATAATTTTTTGCGCTTTTTATATAGTTTTAAAATTCTTTTTGTGTTTTTAAAATTTAAAATTTTTTGGGAAAAATTTTCTATCTGGTTCACCTGAGCAACCAACCAAAGGATCATTATTTGCTATGGGTACGGAGGAGAGAGGGAGATCCATATTATTATATAATACAAAGCATTGCGCGTAATCTCACATAATTGTGCAATGACAATATTACAACACTCGCATGAAATCATTACATATCTTACCTCAACGTATCTTTCATAATCAGCTCCTTTGGTTACCAAATTAGCCGAGACATTTATCATGCCCCGAATGACAGCACAATGAAGGCCACTCAATCCCATCTGAATCTCATATAATTATTCAATCAATAATAAAAATCTCACAAATCCAGTCTGATCAATATCGATTGCCTTATCAATCAAATATTCACAATTCTCCTCAACGCCGCTCGCGATCGCCTCATGCAATGGAGTTTGAAAATACTAAATAATATCAATATTACTCCAATAAAATCAATTATTCTCTTGCCTTGTTCTGTGTATTTGTATTGAGTTGGTATTGGTGCATTAGTTTTATACATTTTGAGAGATGAAGGGAATGAGCTAATGCCAATGCCGTTCCAAATATCTACAGATCAATAAATCAATTAATTGACATCAATATCTACTTCATTATTGGAATTAAGGTCAATAATATTTTGATGATCGAGTATATATTTAATCATGTCAAGGTCATTAATGCAGATTGCCGAGTGCAGTAATGTGAAATTGACCTTGATAATAAATAATATAAATTAATGAATGTGCATAATATTGATTAACCTTTTCCCTTGATTCCAACAGAATCATTCTATCCGATATTTCTTCTTCGATTTCAAGGAATCCCTTTGCCCTAGCTTTATTCATGGCATTGGTCCATATCTAATACAAATATTGAAATAACAATACAAATAACTACAAATAATAATAATAAAATAATAATAATATTAATAATAATAATTATTATTATAATCTTTTTGAATTTTTGTTTAAACTGTTATCAATATTATTATAATTGTTTATATTATTATTATTAATCTTATGAATAAAAGACAAGATGAAATTAATTATTACAAGAAAAATGAGCTATCCCAAAATTGAGTTTAAAATGTCTGATATCATTATATATTTCGTTGTAACATCACAATAGCAGTATTACCGAAGCATGACCTAAATAGTCATTTTCAGTATTTAAAAGTTAACCTCCCACGCATTCATACAAAGTTACACGCATATTTCTATGTCATATGCTCCATGATTATTTTTGTGTAAAGGAAAGGAAGATCAAACAGAAAAGGAATAGAAAGAGAAAGACTTTGTGAATTTTGTAGTATGAGTGATCAGGTTAATTAAATAATTAAAATAAATAATAATAATAATAAATAACAAAAAAATAAAATTATAAATATTTTTTTAAAATAATAAATAATAATAATTATTATAATAATAAATAATAATAATAATAATAATAAAAATAATAATAATAATAAATATTATTATAATAATAATAAATAATAATAATAATAATAATCATAAAAATAATAATAATAATAATTAATAATCAATAAATAAATAATTATTAATAATAATAATCCGATATAAATAAACCTAAGTTGGTAAAAATGAAAATAATGAAATATTAATTAATAATAATATTAAATAATAAAAATAAATAATAATAATAAATAATAATAATAATAATAAATAATAATAATCAATAAATAATAATATTATAATAATAATAAATAATAAAAATAATAATAATAAATAAAACAATAATAAATAATAATAATAATAATAATAATAATAATAGTAATAATAATAATCCGATATAAATAAACCTAAATTGGTAAAAATGAAAATTATTAAATATTAATTAATAATACTTTATAATAACAATTAATAATAAATAATAATAAAAATAATAATAATAATACTAATAACTAATAATAATAATTAATAAATAAATAATTATTAATAATAATAATCCGATATACATAAACCTAAATTGGTAAAAATGAAAATTATTAAATATTAATTAATAATACTTTATAATAACAATTAATAATAAATAATAATAAAAATAATAATAATAATAACTAATAATAATAATTAATAAATAAATAATTATTAATAATAATAATCCGATATAAATAAACCTAAATTGGTAAAAATGAAAATTATTAAATATTAATTAATAATACTTTATAAAAATAATTAATAATAATAATCAATAAATAATAATTAATAATAATAATCAATAAATAATAATTAATAATAATAATAAATAATAAAAATAATAATAATAAATAACAAAAAAATAAATTATAAATATTAATTAATAATAATAATAAATAATGATAATAATAATAATAAACAATAATAATAATAATTAATAATCAATTAATAAATAATAATTAATAATAATAATCCGATATAAATAAACCTAAATTGGTAAAAATGAAAACTATTAAATCCGAAAAAATATTTAATCTATTTTATATAATTGTGACACAATTTGCCTAGACCGGGAAATATCGGTGCAAACAATAATATAGTTTGTGAGTTAAAATATTAAAAGTTCCATGACAGATGATATTAATTATCACGTCACACCAATCTAGAATCACTAATCAATAATATTTCATTAAATAAAACAAATATAAAATTAAATAATTTTATTACTGCTTATTTATTGACAACAGCTGTTAGCCAATCAAAAATACAATTAATAAACCAATCAAATATTTCCTCACCGATTTATTATAAATCGTTCTCTCCATTATTTCATCGATAAAAACATCGCAGCCAAACTCAGCTGCAATTTCCAGAAATGGCGGCCGTTTCTAATTAATATATCAATAGAGACAAATCGATAGTTAATTGAATATTACGAATCCATAATTCCCATTGATCACCTCAGCCGCTTTCAATTTCTTGAAGCCTCCAACATGCTGGTGAATTATGCAGCGGTAAAGAAGGCACTAGAATCTATTAATTTGCTAATGCAATAATTATTACAATTACTTGTTTCATTAGACTCGCATTTTGGACATTATTTGCATTCATTTCCTTAATGAAATCATTTATTTCCTGTTGGTGAGAATATTATATATCATTATATCAATCGATTGATAAATCAATCAAACTTTATTATTGATCGGTTTATCGAGAATAATTTGAATGATCCGATCAGCATTAATTTCGAAAAGAATTTTCAGAAAAGTAAATCCAGTCTAAATGTCAATTTCAAACCAATCAAAACTTCATAAATTTACATAAAAATTTTGTGAAATAAAATCGCACGATTTGTATAAATCGTCGAATCCGATTGGATCATTCCGTTTGATAGCATCGAAAAACTGAAATAAATATTCAAATTTTTCCTGGATAGTAAATAGAGACTTTTATCAAGGTTTTGCCGTTGGATAATAATTCAGCACAATCCATTTTGTTATTGATCCGTGCCAAATCCAGGGGGGTTTGTTCACCCTTAATGAAATACCGAATTAATAATTTCTGGAAAATCATAATGTGATAAAATTTTAATAAAATATTATTTAAATTTTGTTAAACTTTCTGTTTTATAAAGTTTGGAAAATTAAAGTTTTTTAAATTTTGTAAAATTTGCTTTTAAAATACAACCAGTTATTAATGCATACAAACTTTCAAAATGTAGAAATCTTCAAATGAATATCAACTCAATTATTACTATTTTTAACTTTTAGTCAATTTTTTTTAAATGGAGGCGAAAATTTTTAAAGAAAATTCCTGTAACCACTATTAGTGCTCTAGGAAATTATGAAATTATTTCATAAGATTTTTCATGAAATTCAAGCGATTAAATATTTTCACAGCATTTTAGAAATTTCCACCGATTTAACAACACGCAGTTAAAATAATTTAATGATTTACAGCATTTGTAAATAATCTGAAGCGATGGAACAAGGACCTACAAATATGGAGTAGACAAAACGGAAAACGGCTAAGATTCTCATAAATTTGGTAAATCAATGTGAATTTTCAAAGCCTTAATAAAGTTAATAATTATAAAAATCAAAAATTTGGATTTCTGTCATAAAAAAAAGAGGTGGCAGTCAAAACGAATTTCGGAAGAACAGAGAAATAATTTATTGAAATATTGAAACGTTTTGGTAATAAATGAATTTTCTTTTGAAATATTTTACTTATAAATTTATAGCAGAAGTTATTGAGAGATTTTGGCCTGAATTTGTTTATTTGGCCAATCAATCGAGTCGTTTTCAATCTCCAACATCCTCAGCCTTGCTAGGACGAGATTTACTAGGCTTGGGCTTCAGCAAAATTAAAAAGTAAATTTAAAAGCAAAAATTTGCCCGGTAAATCAAACGAATTGTGATGTCAGAAATCATTTACAGAACGAATGAAATTGCTGATTAATTGACGCAAAATGTATAATTTTCCCAAAGATCTGTATGTACAAAACAGTGCAAATTCATCCGCATGGAGCGTGACTGGCATTGTAATGCGGTCAATGACGGGGTTCATTTGATCATTTGCACCGCGCAGCCGCCCAGCTGCACTCGGAGAATCAATGGCAATTCCGCCGCCATCTGAATCGGAGGGCCGCAAATATAAATATTGATTAAAAGGAATTATAATTGTCCAGCAGTTCATTCGATTCTCACATTTCAATTATTGATTAATGAAATTGTTTTATCGAGTGTCAGAAATAATCAATTTTATGCGGTGAATATTTGAAATGGAAATATTTTACTTTTGTTTTGCATTCGATTTGGCATTTATTCAGCATTAATAATTGAATGATTTCCGCATGGCCTTTCTCACTTGCATAATGAATTGGTCTCCTTTGCTGCAATTAATCAATTATTTATCTGCTTGCATTTATAATTTACCCATTTATCCTCGCATTCGATATTACAATTGCGATCAATCAATAACTTCACAACATCAGCATGGCCATTCCAGCTTGCCCAATGAATTGGTCTAATTTGCTGTAATTAATCAGTTATTTATCTGCTTGCATTTATAATTTACCCATTTATTCTCACAATCGATATTGCAATTGCAATCAATCAATAACCTCACAACATCAGCTTGGCCATTCCAGCTTGCACAATGAATTGGTCTCATTTGCTGCAATTAATCAATTATTTATCTGCTTGCATTTATAATTTACCTCATAACCCTCGCATTCGATATTGCAATTGCGATCAATCAACAACCTAACAACATCAGCATGGCCATTCCAGCTTGCATAATGAATTGGTCTGTTTTGCTGCAATTAATCAGTTATTTATCTGCTTGCATTTATAATTTACCCATTTATTCTCACAATCGATATTGTAATTGCGATCAATCAATAACCTCACAACATCAGCATGGCCATTCCTGCTTGCATAATGAATTGGTCTCATTTGCTGCAATTAATCAGTTATTTATCTGCTTGCATTTATAATTTACCTCATTATCCTCGCATTCGATATTGCAATTGCGATCAATCAACAACCTCACAACATCAGCATGGCCATTCCTGCTTGCATAATGAATTGGTCTCCATTGCTGCAATTAATCAATTATTTATCTGCTTGCATTTATAATTTACCCATTTATCCTCGCATTCGATATTGCAATTGCGATCAATCAATAACCTCACAACATCAGCATGGCCATTCCAGCTTGCATAATGAATTGGTCTGTTTTGCTGCAATTAATCAATTATTTATATGCCTGCACTTATAATTTACCCCATCATTCTCGCATTCGATATTGCAATTGCGATCAATCAATAACCTCACAACATCAGCATGACCATTCCAGCTTGCATAATGAATTGGTCTGTTTTGCTGCAATTAATCAGTTATTTATCTGCTTGCATTTATAATTTACCCATTTATTCTCACAATCGATATTGTAATTGCGATCAATCAATAACCTCACAACATCAGCATGGCCATTCCTGCTTGCATAATGAATTGGTCTCATTTGCTGCAATTAATCAGTTATTTATCTGCTTGCATTTATAATTTACCTCATTATCCTCGCATTCGATATTGCAATTGCGATCAATCAACAACCTCACAACATCAGCATGGCCATTCCTGCTTGCATAATGAATTGGTCTCCATTGCTGCAATTAATCAATTATTTATCTGCTTGCATTTATAATTTACCCATTTATCCTCGCATTCGATATTGCAATTGCGATCAATCAATAACCTCACAACATCAGCATGACCATTCCAGCTTGCACAATGAATTGGTCTCCATTGCTGCAATTAATCAATTATTTATCTGCTTGCATTTATAATTTACCCATTTATCCTCGCATTCGATATTGCAATTGCGATCAATCAATAACCTCACAACATCAGCATGGCCATTCCAGCTTGCATAATGAATTGGTCTCCATTGCTGCAATTAATCAATTATTTATCTACTTGCATTTATAATTTACCCATTTATCCTCGCATTCGATATTGCAATTGCGATCAATCAACAACCTCACAACATCAGCATGGCCATTCTCACTTGCATAATGAATTGGTCTCATTTGCTGCAATTAATCAGTTATTTATCTGCTTGCATTTATAATTTACCCCATAATCCTCGCATTCGATATTGCAATTGCGATCAATCAATAACCTCACAACATCAGCATGGCCATTCCAGCTTGCATAATGAATTGGTCTCCATTGCTGCAATTAATCAATTATTTATCTACTTGCATTTATAATTTACCCATTCATCCTCACATTCGATATTGCAATTGTGCTCTATCAGCAACTGGACAATGCTGAAAAATCCTTTCTCGCATGCGATGTGAATTGGCAATTTCCCCTGAAGCCAGAAATATTCATTCAGCAATTATCAAATATATCCAACTTCTGCATCTGATTTCACATTCACAAATGTCTCGCTAATATTATTGCTGACTCCCTCCGCGTTTCCCTTGATCAGGCATTCCATGAAACGTTTATAATCTCTGCGATACAGATTATTCAATACAAATGCTACTCAATATCTCACCCCATCACATCAGTTGGCCCCTTCCAAATATATAAAGCACTATAATAATAATATTGTAATTACAATTATTATCTAATAATAATTATTTATAATGTAATTCTATTCCAGCAAAATGATAATTAATAATATATAATTAAATAAATTATAATTTATATCAAAACACTAAATAAATATAAATTTGTTAATAATTTCATCATTAATAAAATAAGAAATAAATCTTACATCCTTAATTGATTTAAATAATAAATTAAATATTTAACTAGGCTAATGATGAAATTTGAAACGATAAAACAAATGTATTATCAATAATTGCTGAATAATATTTGCTGAATTGATCAAATAATTGTCAGTATAAAAATTTCATAGGACTTTATAGTTTTGATTTATAAATAAAAATAAAATTTATTGAAAGGTAAATTTTAAATTGGCTGGTATATTTTAGTGGAAACATTTAATAAAATTCTTACTAAGCGTATTTCTTTTATTATCTCATGCTTCTGTTGGGCCAATACAAGATTTTGTTTAAATGGATTGGAAACAGCACGCAAACATAACATGCAAAATTTAAAATCGGACCCATGAACATCAAGTAACCACCTAAAAATGCGAGAAAAACACATAATTTAACATATAAAATAGAAAACATAAAATTAAATTAAAATATTAACAAAAGAACCAAGATATGAACGAATGGACATAGAAATAACACGACAACAAAATATTTGACCGAAAAAGTGATAATTTACGAAAAATTAAAAGAGTTCATGAATAAATCGAACAAAAATAAAATAATTCTAGTCAGAAATGATTAAAATTATTTGTTAATGATTAAATTGTCAAATAAATCGAAAAAATAATAATAAATTAGAAATAAATTAGACACATAATGGCAAGGTCAAATTTTGTTTTAACGCATAAAAATTAACACGCAAGGTTAGGGTCACAGAACAGGTATAAATACCAATCCATTTTCACAAAGTTGTAATGCTTTTTCACTCAGTGAATAACTACTATTCCAGAGAACTTTTTCAGCAGCAGAAACAACTCTCGGCAACTATTCCCACATCACGAACCCAGTATCTTACAGGTAAGCTCTATTGTCTCGTGCATGTGGGAATTCTTGTCACCTGCTTGTGTATAAATGAGATGAATTAATCAACCACTATGCTTTTACTTAAATGCACCAATATATGTATTCAAAAAATGAATTCTTTTTAATGAGTCGAAATTTTTCTGGCCCACAGCCACACATCACACAAGAAAGTAAAATCAAAACATAACTAGTCACACGGATCTCGAACGTAAATATTCTATCCATTATAGGGGCGGTGGGAAGATTGAGGACTAGTCTTTTGGCTGGCTCTCTATCACCCATATCCTGAAAAATCGACCTAAAAATCTAATTACAAATCGGCTAAAATGATAACACTGAGTAGTCCAGTGGGCACTCGTAAAATCTAACATGAACACAAGAACCTTAGGACTAAATTGAGGCTCGGGTAGTGGGGACTTGAATTCGAAACGACCTAAATGAATTAATAAAATCATGAAATCATAACTAAATTTATGACTAAAATATACAACGAAAAGAATAATTTTTGTTAAAGTAATCAAGATGTAATTAATGATTAAATAAAATCAATCCATGGTTAAACTACTTATGTAATAAAAAGAAAGTAAATTTTTAAAAATGGTCAATGATTGAATTATCCTCTGATTAATCCAAGCTAATAAAATCCATGAGTATGAAGCCGGAAAATTAATGTAGAGAGACTGAACCTTACCAAAACGGTGGACAATTGAATTGTAGATGATAGAATAGAAATAACTATTTCTAAGGAAGGAATAATTACGTGACATAGATCATCTAACATTTTGTAAAATGATTAGTAAATTAAAGAAGTCATCATTGATAAATAGTAAACCAGATTAACGATTGAATTTAATTTCTTTAACCAATTGAAAGATAAAGATGTGATTGATTGATCAAGGGATAATTCAATGATTTAAATGATACAATTGTAATAAATAAAAGGCGACAAAAATAATAATATTAAACCAAACCTGACGTAAATAAATAACCTAACAGGAATGATTCGTAAAAATGTAGTAAATATCATAATAAGTCTAATCGGTAAAAGGCAATAAATTAATAATAGTAAGCATCAGAACACAATCCACAATTGAAAGATGTAAGGGGTCGATTGTCACAAATCAGTAATAAATAATTGCATATCATAACCCCACAGATAAAAGTTGAATACCGTAAATTGATAACAATTAAGTAGGTATCATAGATGAATAAAGAGTAATGGTCAAAACTAACCCCCGATTAAATTGGCGATAATAATCAATCATAAAATGACAAAATATGGACCCTAACGTCATGAATCAAAGATCGAACTATGAATAATATCACGATCATTCAATAACGAAAATAACAAATTTATATTAAATTCCAAAATTCGAATATCACAACAGCATCCAAGAGTCCAACCAAGAATAGATATCGATTAACGCAATATAATGACCTTCTTCATGGCGAGTAACTGAACTTAGATACTCCGATCGGATACATCCTTAGGACTAAACGGAATCCGATAGAAACCTTGATAGAGTTCGTGCCATCGAACAGGAAAATAGCTCAAAAGTAAATCAGTTGAAAATTTCACCTTCTTCGTTAATAACAAATTTCCAATGACGTGATCCAGTAGAACAACGATGCACAATTAAATAATTTCCACGACGATATGAACATTCGGTCCATAGGTAAGTCATAGTCCGAATTTTGACATACGAGTAAACAGAACTATTTACAAGTGTAAATTACAAGGCAATGATGTAGACCTAATGACAAGTGTCAGGTCATAGTTTGGATGAGATCGGAGTCATTGCAAATGAATTGAACATTAAATAAATAACTGTCACCAAGGCCAATCCGTTCATAGATTCAGCGGATTTGTAAAGATTATAATGTGATCAGCAACGTCGATGACAGCTACAATGAGATTCCACCGACAAAAATTTAATTAAAAATAAATAACATTCGACATAGGCAACAATTTCGAGAATAACAGATCAAAGAATAACCGAATTACGAATCAATAAATTAATTTTTCATTTTCACTCACGCCGCCACGTCATAGCAAATAGATCTACAACTATATAAGGATTAACAAAAACTCACAATTCATCCTACACAAATCTCGATGGACCCTCAATTAACAAGTACCGATCGTGGATACAAACGAACCAGGGATTCTCTACAGGGGCGAATCACGAGGAACGATACTCGTATGCCGAGTAGGGAGAGGCAACAAGGTACTTTCGTACATCTCATTTTCCTTTATTTTGCCTTTAACTAAAACTAACCCCTTTACAAACGTGTCTCTGAAATAGAATAGGCTACAAACATACACAGTTTTCACGAGCAGACATTTGTAAATATGGATTATAATTAAAGCTATTATGTATTCAGATCGCAGAGACCCATATAGAAGTTGGAGCGATAACTCCCGAGTAACTCTCCAGATTTCGAGAGCTTCCGCCGCTCGATATCGCCAAGTGCTGTGAGATAATGGATACCTTTTATCCACTTATGGAAATTCAAGCTGGCCGCGACGATCAGAATATCAAGCCGAAGAAGTCGAGCTACCGAGCATCGCCATCAAACGCGAGCCCGGCAAAAATCCAGCGCGAGAAGCCCGCCAGCGAGCCGAATTCACGGCTATGAAGATGGAGGAGTTAGAGCGAAAATACCACCGGAAGGCAGTTCTAGCCAGACAGTGGCTAGCTCAGCTAAACCGGGACATAGCGAGTGGAGCTATCCCGAGTACAGATGGCTTTCCTCCAGAGTACGGAGTTTCTTTCGAGTGAGATGACCCAAGGCTACTGCAAATGTCGGCACCAACTAAACTGGTGTTACCAGAAAAGTTAATTCAGTCAACGCTCAGAAATCGACTTGGATCCCACCAAACCGGAGATCACACGTACGCTAGCCGACATCCCCAATGGAACTTCTCTAACAAAAGTCGAAGAAACACACATTTTAATGACCCCAAGTGAACTGGAAAATTTGATTGATTAGTTTTATATTACAATAAATGTTGATGTTTTACTTATCATTAAATCTTTAGTTTTACTAATTAAATACTTTTATGCTAGTATAAGTGAATGATATAAGTTTCTGACTATTTCAGTAAATTTTTAGAATTATAAACAATAAATAATGTAGAAAGGTAAAACGTTTTTATGACTAAACCTTGATTAACTAGAGTATTAACACAGACTATCTGGAGCGCATGAAAAATAGCCGTTGATGTACTATACAGACCGGGAAAATAATTAAGAGAAAGGGCCGATAGAATTAAATTAACGTTGCAGATAAAAAACCATTAAATATTTTCATTTCAGAAATGGAAGCAACGAGGATAATAAATCGAGAATTAAAAGAGCTCAGACGAGAAAACCAGCATTTACACGGTCAACTCTTACAGCAGAGTCGAGAGATGCAACAATTGAAAGCCACTTAGGCCGAACCGGCAAAGATGAAAGCGTTATACCAGCGCCTTACTGCAGCACAACAGGGCTGAAAGGACGAAAGAGCATTAAATCAAGCGCAACGGACGCAGATCAAAGAATTGGAGGTCGCCCTGTCGGCATGCCAGGAGAGAATTGCAGTAACTTACCCTCTGGTATTCGCTCCGGCACAATTGGCCTACCGCGACCAAGAAAAATCCCAATTGACCAACAAGAAACCTCGTTCACATGCTAGACCAGGTCGAACCGAACGGTTGCGTCGACGTGCCCAAGGAGTGGCCAAATGAAATAACGAACCCATGTCTGTTGACAACTAAATTCATTTGACAATAAATAAAATTATTTTAGTTTATTATGTTGTTATTTGTAAGTAAATATAGAGAAGAGATATAATAAAGAGAAAGTAATAAAGGGACCTGAAACAGAAGACGGACATAGGCCTTCTAACGGCAGTCCGCTGAAACCAACATAGGACTAACCCTTAGCAGTTCTGATATCGGAACTCACCTTTGGAAATCCTGTGACCAGTGGTTACAGTACCAACGGGTAACCATTGGCGGACGAAAACTATTTTGTATGTAATGGGGTGAAGGTCATCCACACTACTAACCCCACATACAAATTTGGGGCTCAGCCAGGATAAAGCTTGGTCAATTGGGAAAAACAAAACAACCTATCAAACAGAAAATGTCGGGACGACATTTTGCCGAACTCAGGAGAGATGACAAAGGAACAGATGACAGATTAACAAGAATAAAACCTAATAAATGAAACTAAATAAAGAACGACGAAAAACGACCAATTTCACTACAAAATAAGAAAAATGCTAATGAAACAATGGACTAGCCCACATACAAATTTGGGGGCTCAGCCGGGATAAAGCTTTGTTAATTGGAAAAAGCAAAACAACCAAGTCAAGAAACAACAGAACGCTTTGTCAGTACACCCTCAGCCGGGATTGAAAATGATTCTCTTAGCAAAACCATCAACGAAAGATAAAAACAACCAAGGAAAACTGAAGTAGATGTCTAATTACTAAATAGAAAATGTCGGGACGATATTTTGCCGAACCCCGGAGAGATGAAATGATTGGAAGGGCAATTAATGAATAAACGATGGAAAACGAACAACTCGACTACAAAATAAGGAGAATACGTCAAAGAAACAAACGACTGATCCACCAAGAGCAAATTTAAGTGCTCAGCCGGGATAAAGCTTTGTTAATTGGAAAAAGCAAAACAACCAAGTCAAGAAACAACAGAAAGTTTTGTCAGTACACCCTCAGCCGGAATAAAGCTTTTTCATTTGGAATTTGGATTTAAATAGAAAATGTAGGGACGAAATTTCACCGAACCTCGGAGAAACAGTAAATGAAGGAAGAGAACGGAATTTGAAACCACAAGGAACGATGGAACTAGAAGATATTTTGATGAAACGAATGGCTCGCCCACCAAGTACAAATTTGGGGACTCAGCTTTGTCATTAGGGAAGATCAACACAGCCAAGTTAAGAAACAATAAAGAATTTGTCAGTATACCCTCAGCCGGGATGAAAGCTTTGTTATTCGGAAAGAACCAAAGGAAATCGAAATAAAAATCTTAGAAGTAAATAGAAAATGTCGGGACGACATTTTGTCGGACCAGGGAGAGATGAATAGGTAAACAAATGGAACGTAACACAAAGGAACGAAGGAAACATAATAACAAACGATGAAAAACGACCAATTTGACTACAAATAAATAAGGCCATAACGTGCCAGTAAAAGATAATAAGATTTAGATAAAGGCCAGAGAGTGCCAGCGATAAAAGATTAAAAGATTTAGATAAAGGCCCAGAGAGTGCCAGCGATTAAAGATTAAAAGATTTAGATAAAAGCCCAGAGAGTGCCAGCGATTAAAGATTAAAAGATTTAGACAGAGGCCCATAGAGCGCGAGTGATTAAGAATTAAAGGATTTAGATAAAGGTCCATAGAGCGCCAGTGACTGAGGAATAAGCAAACAATTTTTTTGAAACAGAGAGGCATAGGAAAAATAATTAATGAATGAAATGAATGATGATATGATGATACTGATTTTTATTTGATAAAATATAGATAATTGATGCGACTATATAGATAACTGATAAGACTATATAGATAATTGATACGAGATTGATAGATAATTGATACGAGTTATAGATAATTTAAATTGGACTTAAAATGATGGGGGGTAAATCAAACAAGAAGGATCACAGCGGAAAGCGTGAACAAGGGAAAATAAAGTATATAGTATAATAAAACGGAGGAGCAAAGTTGTATAAATTATAAAATATTGGAAGTGTTATTTATTTTTAGAGCAAACGACAAAGCAGTTTCAAAGCAATCGCAAAGCAATTCAAAGCAAATTCAGAGCAAATCAAAGAGAAAGAAGATAATTAATTTAAAGCAGTTTCAGAGCAATCGCAAAGCAACCCAAAGCAAATCCAGAGCAAATCAAAGTAAAAGGAGATATACAGCGAAGTAGAGGCCACAGCGATAAACCAGCGGATAACCGTAATCATTGAGAACAAAAAATATAATACGAGAAGCCAAGCCAAAAAGAAAAAAGAAAAGAGCCTATTAGAAGAAGAAGAAAGGATAGAAGCAATAAGTAACAGCAGCGTCAACAAAGCGATATCAACAGTAGCAGTAACAGGAACCGGATCAGAAAATGAACCAAACGATTTTGAATACAGTAGCAGCCAAGAAAGCGGAATAATTAATATAGAGAACATAGTAGAGATATCAGAATCAGAAAGTGAGGAAGAGATAACAAAAAATCAAGATAACAGTTTGAATATGACATCTAACACAATACTAACAACCAACCCAAACTTAGAAGCAATACCGAGTGGTAATAATGTAGCAGTAAGAGAATTTAGGGAAAAATTCAGGGGAGAGCCTTTTGACGGCAACCTCAACAAATTGAATACATTTATAAAGGAGTTTGAAGTATATAAGACCATTTGCCATTGGTCAGACCAAAAAGTAAAGGAGCGACTACCATTATATTTGAAAGGGAGCGCACAGGACGTATTCGTGGAGGAAGCAAGCAATGTAACGAAATTAAATACGTGGACGGAGATAAAAGAATTTTTAATAAAGATATTCGGAATAGAGAAAAAAGGGAATAGGAAGATGTTAGACTTCCTACATAGGAAACAAAGACGTGATGAATCCAATGCAGTATACGCATGTGAATTAAAAAAGTTGTGCAAGGAAGCCTTCGGAGACAAAGATATACCAGAAGATAAAATGATAGATGTTTTATAAGAGGAATTAAAAGGGAAGATATACGAGCCAACCTTGGATGCTTGGCACCAGAAATATTAGATAAAGCGGTGGAAATCGCGAATAGATGTGAGGCACATCTAGGATTGGGATATCAGGTAGCAGTAATGGCAACAGAACAAACGACACCAACAGCAAACGCAAATACCAACAATCCAAGCAACAATGCAAATCCAGCAATAAACCAGTTCATTCCCAGAGCACAGCAGATGTTAAAGCCACCACCGACGAGGAACCCCGAGAATGGAGGTTATAACCAAGTAAGTTATAATAATAATTTCAGGAACAATCCCAATACAAACGAGACATGTACTACCTGCCAACGGACAGGACATCGAACGGAAGAATGCTACCGAAACTATAACTGCCAGAGATGCGGTACAGCAGAATAATGAAATTAATCGCAAGAGGATATCAACAAGACAACGGTATTTTTACAGCGTCATGGAAAAATGTAATAAAAGGATACAAAGAAAATCTAAAAGAATATGATAGAGTAGAATATCAAGTAGTTATCGATCATCCAGAAATACCGAGACAAATCATAGCAACAAGAGGCGAAAATACCAATGAGCTATACGAATGGGTAACAGAGAAATTAGGAACCAGCTACAAAAACCGACCACTGTATTACAAAGGAAGGAAAATAAAACGAGATATACATTTAGCCGACGCACTAATATGGCCAGACGGAATAAACGTGATAACGTTAGATAAAGATGAAATCGAAGAAACGACAGCTGAAATATGTCAGAAAATCAAGACAATGTATATCAAGGAAATACAACCTGGATTGGAAAGAGAAAGACAAAAGATAATGAGACAAAATCAAATAAAGATGACTGAACAAGCAATAGATCAAACAAGAAAATATATTAATAGACTATCACTAACAAGGCCAATTTCAATGAAAATGTTCGTAGAAGATGTAAGAGACACGGACATTATGAGATTTGACAATGAAAGAACAGACGAGTTGATAGCCAAATACGGAGAACACCAAAGAGACATGAGAGGAGATGAACCGATAAAAATAAAGATAAAACTACCCAACGATGAAATAAAAGAAATACCAGTAGATCCCGATTGTCAAATACATGAATTACACCGACGAATCAACCAGGAAATCATCCAACCAATGATAGAAGGCAGCGACGATGGAATGGTAGAGGACGTGGTTATAATGTACCACAAGCGACAAATCGGACAAAGAGAACGAACCCCAATATAAGAAACAAGGTATATGGGAAGACGGACAGACGATAAACATAATAGCAATGGATGAACCAGAAAAGAAAAACATGACGAAAAAAGAACAGCAGATCAGACGAAATGAAGAGGAAAATGGATCGGATATTAACAATATACCAAGTATGGAGACAGGACACAAAGCTGAGTACAAATACGATTGCGATAACGTAAAAATCGGCGACAAATATTCGCTAAAGGAAACAGAGGAATGTAAAGCCGCAAATCCCGGAAGATTACAAAGAACAGCTATAGCAGTGTCATATAATGTGTATCAAGAAGTAGATTTCATAAAAACAGAAATTCGAGAATGCACAGTAACAAGGAAAATAGTAGCATTCCATTGTGGACACCATTCGCATTCGACAATCATAGAAGCCGGAACAGAAACGACAGTAGTCACAGTGACGCAAAGCGAATGTGACGAAGGATTCAATACCGGAATTATCAGAATAGCAGGACGAATCCAAGTAGCTGCAGAAGATGGAAAAATAAAAACCACTAGAGTATACGCCGCAGGAAGAATAACGGCAGGAGACGGATCATGTGAAGGAGGAGAATACAATCTACTCAATCAATTAGTTAAAGGTGTAGTAGTAATAGAAAATTATCAGGTAAAGTTAGAGAAATACCAGGGCTATTTTGATCCAGATACGCAAGCAATGAAAAAGTACCCACAATGCCTAGCCACAGACAGATCATATACGACGAGAATGTCAACAATCATATATAACGCGGACACCAGAGCTTGTCGACTTACCTTATTAGAAGAGAGCAATATTCGATGAAGTACAAAGACAAGTACACAGTGAAACGGAAACAAACACTCAGAAGAGTGCAATGGAAGAATTGCGAAGAACCGGAAAAATCGGGAAACAAACCATCACCACTAATATCGGATCAGAAGTCACACCAACAGTAGTAATCACAACCGACAGTACGATAGGAATGAGATTCACAAAAGGACAAATGGTAAGCAAATGTGATGAAATGGTAATCAGCACAAACTATAAAAGAATATTTCTATCACGATCAACAATATCAAATGCAAAAGCCAAAATAGATCCAAAAGATGTGAAGTTGTACCTTTATATAAATAACAAAATGGACTTTCTATATCACAGAGGTTTAGTATCAACAGAGAAAATATGCTACGATCTAATAAAGAACGATTGTATACTGAATAGAGAAATATTAAAAACCAAGTTAGCTATGGCTATCACAAACCCAGACAACGCAATTCAATTATTACCGCTTCAAGAAGGATATTTCGGAAGAATCGTAGGCGAAATGATGTACACGTATAAATGCGAAAAGACAATTGCAAGATTACCAGAGAATTCAACGATCCCTAGAGATAAATGCATAAATGAACAGCATAAATGAATAGTATACAAAGGTAAAATCAGATTTGCCCAACCAGTAACAAGGATGATAAACCCAGCCAAATTCGTACCTAACATGTTCAGCTGCAGTAACGTATACGGACCATTATTCGAAACAGGAGACGGAAGCTGGTTACAATTTCCAACCCGAGTGATAGTAGCGCCACCAAAAGTATTTGGACTCACCGAATTAGCAAGTGAAGCGGAATTCAAACCGGTAGATATATCACGAAGTGGAATTTATCAAACAAAAGACCTAGAACGTGCTCGAGAACATTTACTATTTCCAGCACAAAGACAAGCAATATTATCAAATATTGTGATGATAACAGGAGAAAATAACTACGAAGAAAAACCGAATTACGAACTATTGTTATCACCAGACCACTTTCAACATGCAACCAAAAATATGATGAAAGCAATGTGGGGAAGATTCTTAATATTCGGACAAATGATGGCAGGAATACTAGGGATTATACTGATTATCCAAATTGTGAGAGTGATTCTAACACAAATGTTAGCATGCTTTGATATATACAAAAGAGAAAGGAAAATAAATTGGAAAATGGCAATAGGATTTTTACCTTTCCTAGCGAAGACAATGGTACTAAATGGACATTCGAAAGATATCCATAAGATAAAGAGATTAGTAGGAATTTTGACCAGAATGAAGGGCACCGACGAGGAAGTTGGACGAAAATTCAAAGCAGTAATGAGACTGGAAGCTAAGAGAACTAGAATGAAAAGACAGAAAACAAGCAACTGGAGACGATGGCTAGACTTTAAAAACGACAGTAGCGATAACAGTGATAACGATGACAATCAAGGAGGAACGCAGATGCTAACACAAGGAAAATTCCAACAATGGGAGAATCAGAAAATGAAACTAAACGAACACTACAATCATCCACCACCAGTATACTAATGTCTGAAAAAATCAACGATACCAGTAGAGAGAAACATATCAATACCAAAGCCAACAACGCTACGTAGCATATATCCAACACCATACGAACCAAATTGGGCAGAACTAATACCAAGAACCAGCCGAAGATTGAAAAGCGTAGACCAAGATGTAGAAACAAGAACTATAGCTATGCTACGAACACCAGCAGGACCAACATTAACGATACCAATAGACATAAACGAAATCGAAATAAAGGCAATGATTGACACTGGAGCAAACATTTCGGCAATAAAGATGGACAAAATCCCAGGAAGATTATGGCCATGCATTGAAGAAACAAATATGGATGTAATAACCTGCAGTAAGGAATCTGTATCAGTCATCGGAAAAATTTAGTCAATAATAGAATACAAGAATGTAAAATCAGCACTTACTTAGCAGTCATCAGGAAACTAAGCGCAGATTGCATAATCAGAACAGATCTTATGCCGGAACTATTAAAAGAAATAATAATCGACCTAGGATCAATGGAACTAAGAGACAAAACTGGAAGGATATGTACATTAAAATCGGAAGCGAGATGCTCAGAAAAGATAGTAGTACCAGGACGTACCCAAATGATTTGCTACGTAAAAGTAAACGAGGAAACCAGAGGCGAAATGATCTTTGAACCTAATCAAAAATTCGAGAAAAAGAGAGAATTACCACTAGCCAGAGAAATAGTATATATAAACGATAGCAGCGAAATCCCAATCAACATCACCAATCTCGATGAGGAAGATAAAGTAATATATGAAAACGAAAGATTAGGGAAACTAACTCCCATGATGGATATCGAACTTCCAACAACGAAAACCGAAGGAAAAGAGGATGTAGAATTGTGGGTAATCGACAGCAAATTATTAAATGAAAAAGAAAACGAACAACTACAGAAACTGTTAATGGAATTCAAAGACATATTCGCAGCATCTGATTTAGACCTAGGCACAAGCGACATAACCCAACACACAATACCACTAATGGATAATACGCCGATAACGTTACGACCATATCGACTAGCAGAAGCTCAGAAATCCGTCGCAGAAAAAGAAGTCCAAAAGATGCTAGACGCAGGATTAATTGAACCGAGTTGCTCACCATGGCAATTCCCAGTAGTGATGGTAAAGAAAAAGGATGGAACGCAGAGATTCTGTATAGACTATCGACGATTCAATGCAGTAACGAAAATAGATACATATCTACTGCCGGATATAAATGAAATGTTACAAACATTACATGGAGCACCCTATTTTACATCGTTAGACCTAAAAAGTGGATATTGGCAGATAAAAGTTAAAGAAGAAGATCGAGAGAAAACTGCATTCACAATAGGAAAAGACTTGTATCAATTTAAGAAAATGCCTTTTGGATTAACCAACGCACCAGCTTCTTTCCAAAGGTGTATGAACTTCGTAACACATGGCATAAAGCAATCACTTTCGAACAACATCTCAAGGATATACGAAATGTATTCATCCGACTGCGACAATGGAAACTAAAACTGAAACTCTCAAAATGTGATTGAGCCAAAGAGAAAGTCACCTTTTTAGGACACATAGTATCGACAAAGGGCAAGGAACCAGGCCCAAGGAACATCGAAAAAGTAAAGAACTGCCCAATACCAAAAACCATCACGCAAGTACAAGAATTCTTAGGTCTGTCCGAATATTATCGAAAGTTTATCAAAAACTATGCAACCATCGCGAAACTAATACAAGAACTAACAAAGAAAGATACCCCATTCACATGAGAAAAGGAACAGCAAACAGCATTTGAAACACTCAGAGACAAATTAATATCAGCACCAATATTAGTACACCCAGACTTTAAGAAGCCGTTCTTATTAGCAACCGATGCAAGCGGATACGCATCAGGAGCAGTCCTAGGACAATGGGATGAAGAGAAACGAGAACGAGTTATCGGATATTACAGTAGGACATTCAAGAAGCATGAGAAGAACTATTCGGTAACAGAAAGAGAGGCATTAGCTATAATCCAAGCGATTAAACACTTTAAATATTTATTATGGAGTCACGAGATATATATTACACCAGACCATCAACCATTAGTATGGTTAGGCCAACATAAAGAAGCCTCTAGTCGATTAATGAGATGAGCCATGCAGCTGCAAGAATATTCACTGTATATTAAATTTAAGGCAAGAAAAGCTAATGCGAACGCAGACTATATGTCACGATTCATGTTTGAGGAATTAATGGATCAAGACGTGAGACGAATTTGTATGATAATCGCAGAAGACATTGATTTCACGAAATTAAAGAATGAACAGAAAGTAGATGACGAGCTAAGAACGATAATCGAATTTTTAGAGAGTAACGACATGAAAATCTTCGACAACAATATCAGATTAAACGAGCATATGGTAAGAGAAATAATGCCAGAATGGACCGAATGGAAAGGATGAATGAGAATAATTAACAAAGCAGAGAGAATTGCAATAGAGTATGCCAAAGGAGCCAGAATCCCACCGGAAATGAACCTCATAAAAGAAAAGATACCGATGATATTCACAATGACGGACGTAGAAGGAAACGTACCATTACATTTTGCGGTGCAACAGATAAATACCAAAAGAACATTGGATATCATCCGATTTATGGGAGAATGCGGACAAGCATCCAACATAAAAACGAGGAGGGACAGACCCCATTAATGCTAGCGGTAGCAGCAGATGCTTCAACAACCATTTTGAGAGAATTACTGAAAACCGGATCAACATTTAAAGAAAAAGATACGCACTAAAATCAAGACAAACAAGTGCGGTAAAATTCATCATCAATAACGCGACAATAATAGAAAGAGAAATGATGGGAAAAAATATACAAACACTTTGGGAAGCTATCGACGCCAAACAGGATGAAGCAGCAGCCAGTTTAATGAAGTGGACCCATGAGAATTCATCACTGAGAGTATTTGATTTAAACCATGTAGTACGAAATAGAAACATCCTGCTAAAAGAGACAATATACGCCTACTATCCGTTTCCGAAGACAATAAAAGCAATGTTAAAATTAGAAAGACTAAAATTTTTATTAGTGAAAAAATGTGAATGTTTGTAACCTATTCTATTTCAACTGCATGTTCTTAGAGGGATTAGTTTTAAGGTAAAGGCAAAATAAAGAAAAATGAGATGTACGAAAGTACCTTGTTGTCTCTCCCCACTCGGCATACGAGTATCGTTTCTCGAGATTCGTCCCTGTAGAGAATCCCTGGTTCGTTTGTGTCCACGATCGGCACTTGTTAATTGAGGGTCCATCGAATTTGTGCATTATAAATTGTAAGTTTTGCTAGTCCTTATATAGTGGTAAATTTAATTAATGTGACGTGGCTGGGTGAGATAGAAAATTAATTTATCTTTATTGAATCACAATTTTCCGCGCTTCGATTTATTATTCTTGAAATTGTCGCTTATGTCCAACAGTATTTGTTTTTAATTACATTTGATCGGTGAAATTCTATTGCAGTTGTCATCGACGTCATTGATCGCATTACGATCTTCACAAATCTGCTGGTCAATGAATGGACTTTATTTCGTGGTAGTTATTTATTCAGCGTCACGATTATTATTTGATCAGTGTCATTGATCCATCGTTCGCATTAAAATTCAGTCGGTTTATTTTGTTATGAACTCAGACTATGACCTGTCTGTAGTTTATCTATTTATATCTATTTATATTCGCTAATTTAGTCTGAAATTTTTATTTCATTATTTCTATTAATTTCAGGGTGTCTCGTTAGATATTATTTAGATCCAAATGTTCGATTTTATCCGTGGGTTTATGGTGTTTGAATTATTACGAACTACTTTATGAAAGCTGAGCTCTTTTATTATTTAATAGCGAACCGTATTACAATATTTATTACTATTAATTTACTACCTTTTTATGGAACATTCCTATTAGGTTATTTATTTAAGTCAGGCTCGGTTTACTATTATTGTTTTTTGTTGCCTTTATTTATTACCGATAGTACAATCGTATCATTTAAATCATTGAATTATTGAATTATACTTTGATCAAGCAATCACATCTTTGTCCTTCAATTGGTTAAAGAAATTAAATTCAGTTGTTAATTTAGTTTACTATTCATCAATGAGGAATACCTTAATTACTAATCATTTTTCGAAATGTTAGCTGATCTATATCACGTCGTTATTCTTTTCTTGGAATTAGTTATTCCTGCTCTCTCATCTACTATTTAGTTGTCCATCATTTTAGTAAGGTTCAGTTTCTTTACACTATTTTTCCGGCTTCATATTCATGAATTTTATTAGCTTAGATTAATCAGAGGATAATTCAATCATTGACCATTTTTAAAAATTTACTTTCTTTTTATTACACAAAAATTATTCTTTTCGTTGTATATTTTAGTCATAAATTTAGTTACAATTTCATCATTTTATTTAAATTAATTTATTTAAGTCGTCTCGAATTCAAGTCCCCACTTCCCGAGCCTCAATTTAGTCCTAAGGTTCTTGTGTTCATGTTAGATTTTACGAGTGCCCACTGGACTACTCAGTGTTATCATTTTAGCCGATTTGTAATTAGATATTTAGGTCGATTTTTAGGAGATGGGTGAAAGAGAGCCAGCCAAAAGACTAGTTCTCAATCTTCCCACCGCCCCTATAATGGATAGAATATTTACGTTCGAGATCCGTCGTTACGCACGACAGAGCTCTCACGGGCACACACTGTAGGCGGAGAAACCGCACTTACACAGTGTGACTAGTTGTGTTTTGATTTTAATCTCTTGTATAATGTGTGGCTGTGGGCCAGAAAAATTTCGACTCATTAAATAATTCATCTCTGGAGGATACATATATTAAAGCATTACAGTTGAAATCATAATTGGCCATTATTCATTTCATTCATACTAAATCATGCGACAAAGAATTCCCACATGCACGAGTCAGTAGAGCTTACCTGTAAGATACTGGGTTCGTGATGTGGAAATAGTTGCCGAGAGTTGTTTCTGCTACTGAAAAGAATTCTTCTGAAAAGTAATTATTCACTAAGTGAAAAAGTGATTCAAATATGGTTAAAACTTTGTGAAAATGGATTGGTATTTATAGCTGTTCTGTGACCCTAACCTTGCGTGTTAATATTTATGCGTTAAAACAAAATTTGACCTTGCCATTATGTGTCTAATTTATTTCTAATTTATTATTATTTTTTCGATTTATTTGACAATTTAATCATTAACAAATAATTTTAATCATTTCTGACTAGAATTATTTTATTTTTGTTCGATTTATTCATGAACTCTTTTAATTTTTCGTAAATTGTCACTTTTTATGTCAAATCTTTGTTATTGTGTTATTTCTATGTCAATTCGTGCATATCTTGGTGCCTTTGTTACTATTTTAATTTAACTTTATGTTTTTCTATTTTATATGTTAAATTATGTGTTTTTCTCGCATTTTTAGGTGGTTACTTGATGTTCATGGTTCCGATTTTAAATTTTGCATGTTATGTTTGCGTGCTGTTTCCAATCCATTTAAACAAAATCTTGTACTGGCCCAACAAAAGGTCCAATCGATAAACCAACAACGATAAAGTTTCGGGCGATAAAACGTTCGGATACCATATATTTTATTGGTACCTGATGGTGAAGAAATAAAATATTGTGACCAGTTTCAAGGGTTTCCCATCAGATACGCACCATAAAAATCATAACCATTGGATGTCAGTCGAATGTATACCAACGTGCAGTTTCCATTAAAAATGAGCCATATTGCCATGACTGCTAATACGCTGGTAAACCTTTGGGTCCAAGAAGGTATAGAAGGTACTTTCTCATTTTATTTTACAGTCCCTCTAACAATAATGTTGGGCCAGAACGTAAACGGCCTTGATAAATGTTTAAATGGATCAGAAACACACACGCAGATACAACACGCAATTTAAAAATAAACCTGAAAAACACCAAATAAACCCTATAAAATCTAAGAAATAAAAGAATTAAATATAAAATAATAAACATAAAAATAAAATAAAATAATAACAAAATGCACCAAGATCCGCACGATACCTACACAAATACAACAAGAAAACACGACAAATTCGACGAAATTGAGAAAATCAATTAAAGTTCATTAAAATGAAATTTAAATCGAAAATTTTGAATTAGTAATAATTCAATAAAAATTCGAAATAAAAAATTATAAAAATAAATCAAAAAATATTAAAATTAAATAATAGAATTTGCTAGAAAAGAACAAGGTCGAATTTTGTTTTACTGCATCAAATTTCACACGTCACACAAATAGGTATAAATACTGATCCATTTTCACATTAAACAACACATTTTTCCAGAACATTTTGAACTACTTTGAAAACTAACCAATTTGTTTAAAATTATTAGAGCTGTTTAAAACCATATTTTCAAATCTTGAAAAGTTATCGGAAAACCTTTTAGGTAAGAAGCATTTGGATTGGAACCCTCTTTCCACATCACGTCCCTGCATCTCCATGGAGCTCTGCTCGGCGTGGATGTGGGGAGAGAGGTATTTATGTTATTTATGCTATTTTATGCTCGATTTTATGATCGATGTTTTTATGGAATGGTTCATGGGTAAATTTATTTGTTTTACGATTAATAAATTTTATTAATATGTATTTATATGTCTTTATAATTTATAAATTCCAAATGTCGAAATTTTTCCGGCCCACAACCGACACATCACGCAAGTTAGAAAAATCAACATAGTGCAAAGGCATGTAAGTGCGTGGAAGATCGCCAATGATATGCACCCGTGAAGACTCAGCGTGCGCAACGCAGCGGTCGGATCGTAAATATTTATCCCTATAGCTGAAGCGAGAAATAAGGAAGAAGTCTCTGGCTGCTTCCTCGTTTCTCAATTCTGTAAAATCGACCTAAAATTATCTTACCAACGGCTTAAAATCACCACACCGAGTAGTCCAGTGGGCACTCAATAAATATAATATGAACACACTATGCCTTAAGGTCTATTAAAGGAAAAGGGCACGGGGACAACGTAAATTGAAATTGCTGATATAACCACTTCCGTGTCAATGCCATAAAATGAATTTAATAAAGTTATGATTAATAGGAAATAAAATGAATTTAATAAAATTATGATTAATAGGAAATAAAATCTCAATTGTAAAGTGATTTGATATAGTATACGAGATATAAAAGAAAATCTTGTTTGTAACAAAAACTAGTAAAGTTTAATAAAGAATATAACCCTGTTTAATAAGGTTTCCGATTAATAAAAAATAAGATCTTATTGATAAGGTAGATAAAGTTTATGATTAATACGAAAATAAAATCTTACTTGTGAAGTAAATCTGATATAGTTGACAAGTCATAGGGGATTAAAATCGCACCTACGAAGTGAACTTGCTAGGGTGTAGGATTAACCATAAATCGAGATCATGTCGGTGAGGTAAACAAAGGTTACGATCGATAATAAATTAAACTCCAATCGTACAGCGAAATAAGTGAAGTTTATAATTAATACCAAATAAGAAACCTCTGTTCGAAGAATAAATCTGGAAAATTTAGGATCAACAATAAAATGAAACCTTATTTAGATAACTTCGACAAGTTAGAGCGAGGTTGTAATTAAGCAAAGCTTAAAAATCTACCAATAAATTAGATAAATTAATTTAAATTTATAACGACTAATAAGCCGTGAATTAAACAGAGATTTTCCAAGTTAACATAAATCAAATGAATAAAGTGGGGATTGAACTAAATTACGATTTAACGGAGATTTAATAGACCGAGTAGCAAGACGCTAATTCAGGGAATATAATAACCAATAGATGACTGAGGATGAATAGATAGTTATTAGATGAAGGTAAGTCTCGACCCGAGTAATTGTATTTTGAAATAATATTAATAGTTTCCTCCATCCACTTTTCATGCTGCGTTCCGATGAGGATAAAATGATATCACGTTAGTTGAAACCGATTACTTTAGTAAATGAGACGACATAGATGTGGCAAATTCGAATTGACAATAATCTCTAACTCGACAACTTAATAGAAGCGTTAAACCAAATAAAATCCGAGTTAATCAGATGTAACATGACTTGTAAACTAACCCGTCCTAAGATCTGAACAATTAGAAAAATACTTATAATCCATTTTCACCTCATGAAAAATCGACTTTAAGAAATGTTTTATTGATAACAGTACACTGAAACACTCACCAAAGTTCGATAATATTGTAAAACGTCCTGACTAAATTAGGAGAAAACCTCCATCCGAGGAAGTTAATAAATTCCAAAGATATGGGTAGCCTAGTATTCGCGATGAGATCCTCCAACGCTACGACGAATGGTAAATATGTCCATCAATAAACCGAATTTTTTCTGAAAGAGACATTTAAAAATTCCGAGACGATCGAATTAATTAGGCGGCTCAATTAACACGTCTAGAATTAATTAGCTAATGCACACCCGTCCGGTCGTTAACATAAACATAGCGATAAAATATTTTTTTTCGATCATAGAAGTAACCGATTAAAATGCCAATTGGAATTGGAACCCCGCGTAAATAAAATTGAGGGACTGATCTTCACCATATTCACCCTTCACGACTCCCAGAGCGGATGACGATATTCCCAAACGTTAAATCAGGTTATCAACACGTAAAAATATTTTCTTTGCTTACTCCTTAAAAGCCCCACAATCGAACCGAGTCTAAAAGAACCCCAGTAGTAGCCGCTACATACACCAAACCTTGGACCGTATAAACGCTCTTTAACTAATTCAGCGAAGATCCCTTTTCCCCACACTATTATTTTCATAATTTAAATCTCAATTGTTACAGAACATGTCCATCAATCAGATCACCGCTCAATCAACGGGGAAAAAGCGCTCGAGAATGATATTACGAACCACCGACGCAATAGAAGGACCCCGGTCACAGTGGCCATATTCTATCCCTCGGAAAGCACGGGATCCGAGTAGCAACCCTCTCGAACCAGTGAGGCAACAATACCCAGCCGCAGAAATCTTTGCTAATGCACAGGACCTCCTCACCCAGTGGGAGTGGGTGCAGGAGCGGGTGGACTTGCAAGTAGTCAAGGCAAGGATGTACCTTGCAAACGTGCTGGATGACATCCTTGCCGGGCGGATCGCCGTCGCCCATCCACCTCGTCCGGTTCGAGACACTAGACGGCCCTACACGGTAGAAGCTCTCAAAAGAAGCCTAGAACGATACTGCCCGGACGAATGAACTGACGGACAGATAGTTATAGTGATTAGATAATAATTATAATTAGAACTGCGTGCATTTCTTTTTCTTATATAACTGAATGAATTTCGAATTGTTTGAAAGATTTAAAGCATTTAGGCCGACCATAAATTGACGAGTAAAATCCATTTAATTTCAGCAATGTCCTCTCTACGGATCCTACAGACGGAACTAGACCGTGCGAGGCAGGCGAATACAGAATTACTTGGCCAGATCCTGCAATTGACTCGAGAGATACAGCAGGTCAAAGCCACTTGTTTAGACCCTAAGCGAACAAAGATCCTGTATCAACGGCTTACCGCAGCTCAAAAAGGCTGGGCCGAAGAACGCCAGCTCAATCGGAGTCTGCGTACGCAGGTTCGGGGACTCGAAGTCGCACTAGCAGTATGCCGAGAAGGTGAAGCGGTAACTTACCCGCTCATCTTCGCCCCAACTCAAATGCCGCAGACAGCAATCAAGACAGCAGAGCAACCCATCGCCACCAACAATCGTCGACCGGGACGTAAGGAGCGTGCCCGACGTCGAGCAACCCAACTTCAAAATGCCAAACAGTAGATATTCCATATGTGATCGATTTAAATAGAATAGTTTTAGCCTTAGTTGAGTCGTTTTTCTTTTGAAATTGCATACCAGTACGGTCACAAGTAACCCTATTACGTCTCAGCTTTCCACAGTCAATTAAACACTAATCATGAGCAATTATTTAGGAGGGACAGAGCAAAGCGAGCATAGGTCTTCTATCGACAGCTCGTGAACCCGAGGTTTGTCCGAGCAACTATAGTACTAGCCAATGGTATTCAATTTTTGCGGACAATCCACCACTTGAACACATTTCCAACGTTGCTTAGCAACGGTTGCCAAGTGGGTTAGTATCATTTTGTAGGGCGTTACTAGGGTCGCCAGGAAGATAAGCAAGATTTGAAACCCTGTAACCCACCAATAATATTAATTGAGAGAGTATCATAATAAAAATGAGATGTAACGAATGAAACACAAAATATTAATTTAATAATTCTTTAATACAATTTAAATTTTTGATGTTTTTGCGGTGGCATTCCAATTTTGCGAATCTGACTTAAACTCCTGGCGTCTTTCAGCCTCCTTCTTCTTGCTCTCTCATCTTGATTTGGACGATGCTTGTGTTGGCGAAAAGGGTTGATTTTTATTTATTTATTCTAGGGTTTTTGTATATCTACCACCTAAACGCCATCAAGATTATTATTCTATCCCTCCTATGTACCCATGGTGATTGCCATGTTGGTACTGTACATAGGGGTTGAAAGTTTATGAGCAGGTGAGTTCCATTTCTAGAACTACTCCTCACGATATTTTCACTTTCGGGTTCTTGACTGCCGATTAAAGGCCTTACGTCTTTCTCTTTCTATATCCTAATCCTTACCAGTCTATTCCTACAATTTCCATGCTTATTTGTCATCTTTACCCATTATTTATAAAGGTATCCTTCAAATATTTGAGCAGCGTTCCTCCCTTATTTTTTGGTAAATTTCCTATTTCATTTGTTTAATCACGGTATTGACTACATTTTGGTCCTAGTTTACCCTTTATCTTTACCTATTTTAAAAATTTGATTAACAGTTCCTTAACTTTCGGTACATTTCCCATGATTTTAAGTAGTTACTATCCTCTGCGGTCACTTTAATAAACACTACTCCCTTCTGCCACATTACATCATCCAACCATTGGAAAAATGCTTTCAACTTTATGTTCCTACACTATCTTATTCTTTTCTACTTGATTTTCCGATTTATTTTCCGACAATATTTTAGATTTTCAAAACAAAACTTTATTCCCCCTTAACTAAAGTCACACTTCTCATGATTTTAAGTGCTCACTTCGGCCGACGTTTTTATCAGACGCTGTGAGTTGTTTAACGGTGCCCTACAGGCAGGGTCCTGTGCCATTTTGCCAGGCCCCGTCGCGGACAGACCGAGATTTCGACTAGGCTCGACCCGTAATCACAACTAGGAAACTTAATCCACCAGCCGGATCGCGGATCTGCCTAATCGATAGCTATAGCAATACTTATTATAAATAAGATTTTAAGGGGATTTTTCAGTGGCACCAAAAGATTCCACGACCATCCAGAATAAAATCAAAATAACAAACTTTAACTTCAAAATATATATTTTTACAAGAAAACAATACTTACAATCCACAATCATGCAACCAAATTGAAAAAATTGGCATAAAAACGTTGTCTAACAATGACTCACTGTTCGTTTAAGAATGTCTAAAAATTTCTAAAAATTTTCTGCCTGACTAAAATTTTCTAAGAAAGTCTAAAAATTGTGAAAATGACTGCTGTATATGTACTGTTTTTGTGTCTGTGTGCGACCAATAGGCGATTTTTCGCGATTTTTCGGGTTTTTTAATTATTTTATTAATTTCAAATTATTTTTATAATTTTTTATATATTTTTTCTTATTTTTTGATATCTTAATTTTTATGGTATTGGGTTTTATTTTTATTATTATTTTCTTATGATATTATTTTTAACCCCAATATTTTGTTTCCTGGTCGCCTCTTCTGCCTGTGTTTTTTCTAAACCTTATTTTGCAAGGTTTTGGCAGTTTTATGTTTTGGTTTTATGTTTCTTTTTGCATCTGTAGGGTTTTTCAAGAATTTTAATTAATTATTTGTTTTATTTAATTTTGTTATATTTTTATTTTGTTTTAATTAATATGTTTTATTTTATTTTTAATCTCTGCTTGTGGTTTGTGCTTATGTCACAGCAGCCATATTGACAATTTCCAAACGACATTAATTATTTTGTTTTAATTTACACAATTTTATTCTTTTTGTTTAAATTATGGCTTATAGCCCAACACTTGGGTCAATTTCGTTTCGGCTATAGAGAAAGAGGGATTGCATCAAACTGGTCGGTGGTGATTTTATGTTCGTATGGTAATGCGATTTTTGTTTCTGTCGTTCTAAGATGATTCTCAATTTCTGCCCTAATGGGTTCTCGTAATTTTAATTGAGAGTTCTTCTTCTCTAAAACCTCTACTTTCTGTTTCATTTCTTCGTATTGGACCTTCAGTATCTCGTTTTGCAGTTTTAAATTCTTTGCCTGTGTGGGTCGAGTCCACGTTTCTTCCATGTATCGACACTTCCTACTCAACGATTCGGCTCGTTGTGATTGTTTTAGGGCCTCACTATGATACCAAGCCGTGTCTTGCCTAAAACTCTCAATTTGTGTTTTACAATATGGCACTAAATGAAAAGGATACTCATTGATAGGTTAAAATAACCTTTTCGTAAATGATATCAATAATATGTATGATATAATTGTAATTTCAAGCCCAGCTGGCCTTTCTCTATCAATGTCGTCATCTCATCTTTAGTAGTTTGGGATTAATGTTAATAATAATGAATAGGCATCAAATTATATACGTACTTGGTCCTAGGCTAATAGTTGTACTTGAAAAGTGCTTTAAAATTTCAATATCTCTTCTCCTTCTCTTTTGAAATTCCTGTATTCAAACTCTGAAATTTATCGATTTAAACAAGAAATTCCGTTCTATTTTTAGAACAGAATTTCATAATTATGCCTGCTAACTCAAGTGAAAAAAAATATTTAATTCGGTTTGCATTTTATTGATTTTTATTTAGGCAATCTACTGGAATAAAAGGATTTCTATTTATGCAGAATTTTATTTTTATTGGAATTTACCTCCAGAAGGCAGTAAGCTTGGTAAAACCTTTTATTTTTGTTATTAAATAAAGTTTTTCGTCTGTTTTATATGTTCGTATTTTATCCTTTTTTTCATGTAACCCAACTTGTCATACAACAGTAATTTTTAAAAAAATGTAAAATTAAAGAACAACAATTTTCTTTAAAGTTCTACTACGGCAAAACTTTTAATAAACCAAAATTTATGGGTTTTATTTGCAAAACAAAATTTGTTTCACCACTGTTTTTCCTTTGCTCCGTTTGGTAATTAGGGCTTTCTGACTTGGCTTTATCCCTATTTGTTGCTTCGTTTTATCTCCTTCAACTTTGTCAAACGTATAAGAATGATAAAATTTATTAAATAGCCATTGTAATTAATGGCAAAGTAAACAATACAAATATTAAATACTGGTGGGTTACTGGGCGTTGACGTTTGTTTAAATGCTCTTATAGTCCCCTAGTAACGCCATATAAATATCCTCTAGTTACCACTCGGCACCCGCTGCTAGGCAACGTTGGAAATGTGTTCGAGTGGGGGGATTGCCCGCAAAAAGTGAGCATTACTACTAATACTGTAATTGCTCGGACAATCCGTGGGTTCAACGAGCTGTCGATAGAAGACCTGTGCTCGCTTTAAAAAGTCCCTTATTTGTCTTAGATAATGAGGTCTTACTCTATAACTCAATTCAAAACGTTATTTCGACAACTCAGACATGACTCGTAATTATACAGATTAAAATTAAACATAAATATAGGCCTGGTGTATAAAAACAACGAAGTTAAATGTTTAACGAGCTTTGCCTAATAACTGAGTGGTTCTGCGCCTGGCGCGCTCTTTTCGTCCTGGCCGACGGTTAGTATTTGGGCCTGTTGATGGAGTTACGGCCGTTGGTGGACTGGCTGCTGATTCTCGGTAGGCTACTTGTGCTGGCGTGAAAACCAGGGGGTAAGTTACAGCCACCCCTTCTTGGCTAGCTGATAGGGCGACTTCCAACCCCGTATCTGCGTTCGGAGATTCTGGTTGATCTGCTTCTCCTCGGCCCAGCCTTTCTGAGCCGCCGTAAGTCTGTGGCGTTCTGGGGGGTTTTTGGTGCTTTTGTCGGTATATTTCCCCGAGGTTTTGTTAGGAGGTGTATGGTAATACGTATGGGTAATTCGATTGGACCGAATATCGTCGTCTATATGGGACACATATTGACGAGCCCGAGCCACTTGCAGGTTTATCCCTTGCTGAAGATTTTCCAGGCGGCCCAGAAGATGGCGCGCGTGGCTGCGGATCTCCCAAATCTGGTTCCATTCTTCCCAGGACGGGGCCTCCGACTCGGTAGTCTCGTCACTTCCTTCAGATTGTTCCTCGATCAGTTGGGTTCCGGATTTGTGGAACTCTGGTTGCCGGTCCTGGTGGTAGAGGCTCCATGCCTGTCTCCACCTATCTGCGACCTGAGTAGTGACATAAACCATCGAACCTGATCTTTCTGAATAATATAGCAATACGTGAAGTTTAAGTAAATGATTTCATAAGATACATGGGAAATCATTAACATATTAATAACGTGACCCTATCTAATGCTATTTCTGTTCTGGTACTTTCAACAATAAGAATTCAATTGATAAGATTTTGGATCCAAGAATTTGGCATATTTTTAGAATAAAAATTACAAATATAAAAATCTTGTGTGTTAAATTATATACTAGATTATCAACAAATTAAATAATACATTATACTCATCCAAAATATGTATCAAGTATTAATCTAATAAAATTATAAGGATTAAAATTGGATATTAACTGAAATATAAAATTGTAGATAAAATTTTTTAAGATAATGAGCTATAAAAATACAAATTTAAGGAGTTGTTGCGAATTAATTATTTTAAGTTAAATACTTTTTCATTTGTTTTAACTTTTCAATTTTTATTCTAATAGGTCATTCGCTCTTAGCCGGTATTTCGGCTAGACAGTATTAAATTTTGTCATCGGATTATCTGGCTCATCTTAAGGTCAATTCGTTGGCTAAGTATTCAGAATTGTGACAATTTCCAATTATCATCGGTGAGTTTTACTAAACCTTTATTAATAATTTATCTAAGTTTAATTTTAGTCGTAGAATTTTCGAAACGGATTTCTCCCGAATTAGATTATTCAACTGGATTCAAAGCTGTTTGGCGAATGATTCTCAAGGAGTATTTTTTTTATGAACTAGAATTGTTTTTATGGTAAATAAAACTTTATATTCTAAGTTGTCAATTTATTCATCTTACAAATTAAATTGATAAAATAAAATTAAAATTCTATGAGGTTATTTACTTAACCATATTATTATTTCTAGAATAGTTTTGTACATTAAATTAATAAATTTGAAATAAATGAAAATTGCTTAAGTTACTTATCCACGTCAGGTTATCGATATTTAAGTTATTTTCTTTTTAAATATTACTTTCTAAATTACTCCTTTTATCTCCAATGGTTCTTATAAGGGTTACGTTCGGAGTGGCACTTCTGATAGGTTAACTCATTTATAAATTTATTCTTTGCTTTCCTGTTTAGCGGAGTGTTTCATTACATTAAATATTTTCTTACAATGTGTTAATTTAAATAAAATGGAAGATTAAATTATTAATCATAACATATATTTTGCATATTTTCATAATACTTACTTATCACGTCTCGCTCCTTCATCGTACCTTCCAGTCGACGTACTTCTACACCAGCTGTCACTGAGATAAATCACCTATAATATAAAAGAAAATCAATAAATTTATAGCATATAAACACACCAACTCACCTTGAGGTTGCTTGTAAAATGGTTAATGAGACAAACCCTAAACTATAGAGACACAAAAAGTGAGAGAGAAATAAAATAATGCACATTAACTCAACCTATAATAAAACATGCATGCTAACTTTTAACATGTAGCCATCCGAAGTTGAAAAAATCCCTATAATAAATAATTTTATAGACATTTTTGAGATAATTTTAGAAAGAAAAATGGCGGAAAAATTTTTTAATTTAAATGTTGAGGTTTTTGCTAGGAAATTTCGAGTAAATGAGGATGTATCTTCATAAGATTTACCAATAAAACTAAAATTAATCTAATATTTCAGATATTTCTGTTGAAAAAAGCAAAACCTGAAATTCGAAAAAAAGCATAAATTTTTAAATTATATTGGTAAGTTTTAAAAAATAATCATAAACCAAATAATTTTGTGTACATAATCGATAATTTTTTACAAAATATGTATAAAAAATATAATTATTTAATGCAAATAATAATTTTTATAAGTTCAAAATAATTTAACTCACATTTTTTGAATAATAATATCCGAAAAAAATACATATTTTTGGAGATTAGTTATTGTTACTTACTTAATCATAATTCAACTCTTAAAATTTAACTTTAAGTTATATAACAATATAAAAAACAGCTTACTTAGCAGCCATTTAAAAAATTGCTGAAATGAATTCACAAAAAATAAATTCCGCCAAGTTGATTTATGTATCAACTTGAATTATAGCGGAATTTATCTCAGTGACAGCTGGTGTATCAATTTCTCTCTGCTGGATATTCATAAGAAAAATGACTAATAATTCTATGCACGCTGCATTTATACTCATCGTGTTGATTCATCTATTCCTATCTTATCTGTACTTTAGCTACATCGGTGATAATCAAATTTGGGGATTCCTTGGTGTGTTCAGGATTAGATTCGATTTGTCTTGTTTGATAAGGTTTAACAAATTTATTTTAATTATCGCTAATTTTAGAGTGTTGGTGAAGAATATTATTCGGGAAGATGTTGGTCATTTCTTCCGCCACTACTCGTGGGTTTTGATGATTTTGATGAAGCTACTGTTGTTCTGATTTATGTCCAAGATTTAATTAATATATTTTGGAGTTTTTGATTTCGACATTTTAATGATCTACCTATTTTGTATTTTGGTCGCGACATAATAGTTCATTATTATTAATCTAAGATTTTGAGTTAACAATTAAACTTTATTTACGTCTTTTATTTTTATCGTCACTCATATTATGAGATTCAGTCACTACTAGTTGGGTTGACATGAAATAAATTTGAGATAATCTACTTATTGATTACTGAAATTAAAATCGTATGGTTACATCTGAAATATTAGAGTTTGAATTTATTTAGTTTTACATTAGAGTATTAAACAAAGCTTTCAATTTAACAACGATTTCATTTTAATTCCCCGTCACCTGCCTTAAGTTGATCCTAGGCGCATTGTGTTCATATTATATTTAATGAGTGCCCACTGGACTACTCGGTGTGGTGATTTTGAGCCGTGTGTAAATTAATTTAGGTCGAATTTACAGAAATCGAGAAACGAGGAATTGGCCAAAAGACCTTTTCCTTATTTCTCCTTTCTTCTATACGGACAAATATTGACGTTCCGATCCCTGCGTTCCGCACGCCGGGTCTTCACGGGCACAGATCATTGGCGATATTCCGCGCACTTACACGAATCTGAATTGTATGTTGATTTTATTTACTTGCGGTATGTCTTTGGCTGTGGGCCGGAAAAATTTCGACAAAAAAGATTTTTATCAAAAGAGAATTTATATATATCATGAATAATTTATTAAATATCAAAACAAAATTACCTACATAACCATTCCATCAAATTAACAAAATAGCATAACATATCGCTCTCCCCACGCCGATACTCAAGCAGAGCTCTTTTGAGATTGCGAGAGCACGACGTGGAGAGAGTTACAAATAAAACTCTCACTCACTTAGATAGGTTTTTAACAGTAAAAGTGATTTCTAAAACGGTTAAAACGATTTTCAAAAATGGTTTTAAAGGTAAAACGCTTAAAAATTGTGTTAAAATGAATCGGTATATATACCTATTTTTTGTCCTTAACCTTGCGTGTTATTTTTACTTCAGTAAAACAAAATTCGACCTTGTTATTTTCTAGTGTATTATAATCTTAATTTTTATTATTTTTTCATTTAATTTGATAATTCTTTCTTTTAAATTTTATTGAATTATTTCTAATTCAAATTCTTTGATTTATAATTTCATTTTCATGAAATTTTTATTTTTTTGTTAAATTATCAAATTTTGGTCGAATTTGTTGGGTTTTCGTGTTGTGTTTATATTTAATTCGTGCTGATCTTGATGCGTTTTTGTTATTATTTTTTATTTATTTTTATGTTTGTTATTTTATATGTAATTATTTTTCTCTCATATTTTGCTACGTTTAGTTGATGTTTTATAGGTTTTTATTTAAATTCGCATGTTATATTTGCATGTGTGTTTCCGATTCATTTAAACATTTACAAAGCCATATGGGTTCTGGCCCAACAATACTAATCGTAATGGTAGATTTATAAGTATATTGGTTAAAATTCGTTAATAATAAATGGTTGTAAGACAACAGCAAAATGTTTCAATAATAACATTAGCTGAAATATGAATTTCCATTTCCACGACAACAGGTGCATAATTTAGAAGGGGGGGGCTTTCCGAGTAACTTGGCTTCGACATCTAAAAGTGATTGATTCTGATCCGAATGAAGCTGGAGCAAAAAATATTTATTATATTTATTCAATTAGATTCCAAATGAGTGGATTAATCCTGAAATGAATATCATTATGATAATAAAGACTCTGAAAGACTCATTTATGAATAATCACTCATATTAATAAAATTGAATCCTATTAATAAAAAAAGTCTTTATTATTATTTTCCTTTCTTTCTTTCCTGATTGAGGATTGCAATGGTGAGTGAAACCTTTGTATTCCTATCATGGAGATTGCGTGGGTGATAAACTAATCACATAAGGATGTATCCGAGTCAGCTGTTATTTAAAGGAAAAAATTCTTAATTTATTTGCGTATTCAATTACTTTTCTTGATAATTATTTATTTTTGCAATCGAGATTATTTGATATTAACGTATTCAAATCTAGTTACATTCTAAATTTAAATTAACTAACTTTTTGACACATTGATTTTTTCTTTCATGACGTTCTCCATTTTCTTTCTTGATACTATTATAGGATATTATTGCTTCTTGATGTTAATTTTTCGTTTTTTACTCTTTAGTTTTGTATTCTTCTTTCTATACATGTACAATATTTAGCCCTTCCCATGGCCTAACAATAACCAACCGGTACTCGGGTGATTGGGTTTGTTGAAGGAAGGAGCTGAGCAAGCGGGATACCATCACCACTGCTTCCCTTCCACCTAACCACTTGTGAGACACCAGATGGTAAACAATTATTTTTCTATCTTGATGGATGTGATATCAAAGAAATTAATTTTCGCATAGTTGAAATTCAAATATGAAATTCAATTTCATGGTATTTTTGATGTTTTGTTGTTGAAAAGATGTCGGATTTTGAACAAAAAGTCAGATTTCAGTCATATTAAGGTTAGTTTTACATAAAAAGTTGATTTAAATATCAAAATCTATGAATTTAACGGCCTAGTCAGCTTATATGATCAAAAAAGGGGTCAGGATTGAATTTCGAACAAAATATGATACCAAACATATAAATTTAGGTCAACTTTAATGTCAGTGACTAAATCTACTGGGCTTAGAGGGATAATTTTCGATAAATCGTGAGACTGGTTTAAAAACGGGTTTGGGTTGAAAAGACCTTGCATATTCTCATCTTCCTTTTCCAATACTAAAAGATTAATATACTGTGATCCAAAACACTTCGTTTTTTATAGTATAGGATTCGACCAAATATATATTATTTTATTAGTATGAATACTCATAGTACGTATTATTCAATACTTTTTACAGTTATTTCTGATTATTATTGCATCCATATAACGTGGTACTACGTTTTTTGTATATAGGTGCATTATTTCATTATTCTTAGAACGCGTGTTTGATTATGAAAGAGAACGATGAATTTTTCGCTGCAACGATGAAAGTTACAACTGTAAAGCCACTGAAATTCACAATCTCCCCACTAATGCATAAGGCCCTAAGAACATTTGCTCAATACGACAAGTTCAAAGCATTGCAAAGAAATTCTCGTCAGACGAAATAGTAGATTTTCGACGAAAAAATGGATCTGGATGACCAAGAAAGCCTCAAACTGAAGATGTCACATATGGAATTTATATCGTTACTGTGTAAAACCTGCATGAATACTGTTATTATAAATATATTATTTTATAAAAAACGAAGTTTTTTTGGATCACCCTATATGCTTAATCACCATCAAAACGATTCCATTCCAATTAGGAGGATCTTTTTTCTCTCTTCTGAAATGTAAATTGGAATTATTACATTACTCACATTCTGATGTCATAAATGTTACTTGTTAAATTATTTAATTTTTCAAATTTATGAACATCTTTTAATTTCATTGTATGCTCAAACTCATCCCAAAATTTTAATCTGTTTTCATATTCTAAATAATTACTTAATCTATCAACTTTATTTCATGAAGGATACAAAGCAGATAAAACAGCCCACATGAAACATTTGTTATCAAAAATTTTAACATTATAAATATGATTAGAAATTAATGGGGTTGGAATATATGATTCTGGATTAGGAGCTTCAGATTTCTAATAATTTATCATAATATTTTGAAAAAAATATAAAATTAAATTTGATTTTACTAATTCTTGTCCTACAATATCATAATCTGCCTCCAATTCTTTTTTAATTTTCATGATAATGGAATTAAAATTTTTAACACTAAATAAATATAAATAATTTGTTTGATAACGAGAATCTAAGAATACGTAATTTCCAGAACCTCGATAATATTTAACATTTATTGAAACTTTATAATTTATAACCTTGCAACTATCATGGTGTTTAAAACATGCTCCATTGATTCTTTTATTGCTTTTCTATTCACATCAATATATTTATTTATTCTAATTGGTGTTTTGATTACTTCATCAAAACTACCATTAATATTATAACCATCAAATTCTATATTTATTTGCATAAGAGGAATTCCCGCTTCATTCAGTGATAATCGGACTTCGACATTACTTCGTTCTATTTCCTTTTTTCTTCTTCTTTATGTTACAATAATTGGGATATTTTACACCTGAATAAATTTAAAATTTTAATATTATTATCATTATTAAAAGATAACGCCAATAAAAAACCTTTCGTACGATATATTTCGTTAGCACAGCTATCATCTTCAGGTACTCAAAACCAACTAAAAATATTATGAATTAACATTTAATTTAAACAAATTATTTTTTATTAATTTAATTTTTTATTAAATAAATATTTTTAAAAATATATTCAAAATATATTCAAAATATTGATGCCATCGTTGGTGCTAAAGGGGAACCCATAGCGACTCCATCTATTTGTTGATACCATTCATCATTAAAAAGAAAATTGACATTTGAAGTAGCTACTTCAAATGTCAATTTTCTTTTTAATGATGAATGGTATCAACAAATAGATGGAGTCGCTATGGGTTCCCCTTTAGCACCAACGATGGCATCAATATTTTTGGCTAGTTTGGAAAAGAAAATTGCTTCTTTCCAATTTTAAAAACCTTTTGTTTATAAAGGGTATGTGGATGATATTTTTCTTATATTTGAAAACCAGAAACATGTAGAACCGTTTTTGCATTTTATGAACAGTTTACATAAAAACATTGTATTCACATGTGAAACGTAGAGAAAGTCATCAATTGCGTTTTTAGATTTGTTAATTCAACGCAAAGATAAACAGTATGAGACAGAGATTTATAGAAAACCAACTGATACTGGTCTTTATACTTCTCCAGAAAGCTTTTGTGAATTTAAGTATAAGAGAAATATGGTGAAAGGATTGATTTATCGTTCATGGGGTTTATCTTCTACTTTTGCTAATTCGGTAAAAAGTGTTGATAAATTGGTTGAGTTGTTGATAAAGAATGGATATTCTAAATCATTTTTATTGTTGATGATAAAAGAAACTGTTGATAAATTGATTAAAAATCCTAATGATCCATGTTGTGGAAAGTCTGATTGTAATTTGTCGGATGGGTGTGAATTAAGTGTTGGTCTGGGTGATGGTAAAAATGGATATAAAAAAATTGAGCCTAAATATGTGTTAGTATTGCCGTACTCTGAAGGCTTTACAAATTATAAGAGGAAGTTGGGTAAACAGATGGGAAATTTAGAGTATAAGATCGTCTCTAATTCGTGTAAGGTACGCAATATGTTTATTAATAAATCAAAAACTCCGGTTGGATTGTGTTCTGATCTCGTTTATCAATTTACATGTAATGGGTGTAATGCCACATACATTGGAGGGACTTCCCGTCATCTCTGTACTCGAGTTCTAGAGCATTGTCGATTGAAGGGTTTGACCAATATTAGTGAACACAATAGAGGCTGTAAAAGTGATATAGGAATGTCTGATTTTAGAATTTTGTTGAGAAGTTTTAATAGTTATTGGGAACGAGTGATATGTGAAGCATTGCTGATAAGGTCATTGGATCCAAAGATTAATGTGCAGAGTGCTGTGACTACGAATGTTTTGAATGTTTTTAAATAGTTTACGTATGTTAAATCATGTTTGTTTTTTTAATATTATTAAAATAATTGAAAATTTTAAATTACATTAATTTTTAAAAATTAGAATATAAGTGAAAATTTTAAAATTTTAAGTTAATTAAAAGTGAATTGAATATATTTTTAAAAATATTTATTTATTAAAAAATTAAATTAATAAAAAAAAATTTGTTTAAATTAAATGTTAATTCATAATATTTTTAGTTGGTTTTGAGTACCTGAAGATGATAGCTGTGCTATCGAAATATATATCGTACGAAAGGTTTTTTATTGGCGTTATCTTTTAATTAAATCGTTGCCAAATTTATTTAATTATTTAATTATTATTATTATTATTAGATATAATTTAACCTATTGTATTATATATTATCATAAAACATATTACAAAATAAGTTACAATTTAAGTTAAAATAACAAAATAATAAAAACTTTAATTAATATTACTAAAGCTCTTTAATTAAAAACATTAACAAAAACTTTAACATTACTTAAAACATTATAAATAATCCAATAGAAGTTAAATTTCTTGCATCCGATTCCATTAAATCCAGTGCATATTATTCATGTTTCCATTAAATCCGGTCATATTATTTGTGTTGCTATTCGTATTATTGTCTATATTTTTAATAAGATAAAAAATTAAATTTAATAATAATAATAATAATAATAATTATCATAATAGCAACAGAAATAAAATTTATTAAATTTTTAAATATTCTAATTCAGCAATTAATCAGTTTTTATATGCACAATTAGAATGATCAGGATACGGACATAGAATATTGTCAGAAAAATAGTTGGAAAATTCGTTATTATATTTTATTAATCTTAAGTTTTGGAAATTTTCTTCTAAACCATAAGTTTATCTTAATCAGTAACATAGAAAATTATACTAGTAAAATACATGTTGGACAAAACGAATCTTCCCCTTCATACCATTCCAATCTATCGGGATATTTATTTCCAACCTAAACAGGTAAATCGTTAAACAACCTAGACATTGGTCTCAAAGTATTAGTAACATTCATAATACACAATTCTTTAATGATTGATCTACCAACATTATCATTTTAACTTATAAAATCAATAAAATAACAAGACATGATTATAACATTTATTTAAACTAAAATTGTTTATACATTGAATTAAGCCATGTAAGGCAATGTTGACCACGTGTTTGAGTCATTGGATTTTGATACTGTATTTTATTATGCACGATTGGTTTACTGATTGTTTGTAGTTTATTAAATAATAGAGACGGATAATAATATCCCATCGGATCAAAAACATGTATTTTATTTGGCTTCATGTATATTGTAATTCAATGTTCCCCAGCGAGGGTTGATGATTGAGCATTGATAATTATTGCTTGGTTATTGTTCAGGTATGTGATTGTATCTAATGGGAATACTCTAGCAAACTAATTCCCCAACAGCTTTTTTCCAACTCGATTAACCTGAATAAAACTAATTAAATAAAATTATAAAGTAATTAAAAAATTTACTCCATGATAATTTGATTCCACTGATTGTCACATTTATACTAGTAATGTTTGAACTTTGTTTAAACTAATTTACTAGCAGTAATTTGTATTTCTCTTTCGAAAACTCCATACACTATTACATATACCGATTCCGTGAACGATTTATAAAACTTGACACTCAGTTTTAAATTTCCTTGTTGTGGTAATAGACGTTGATTCAAATCAAAATCTGGTGACAAGACAAAAGTAAAGAAGGGATATTTATCTTTAAAACTTCAAATGTGATTCCAAAATTCATGTTTTTATCCAAATATCCAAGATTTCTAACTATACTTTGCATATAAGTTATAGTATAATCATTATTTTCAAAATCTTGTGTATACGTTTCTCTATAGTCATTATTGGTAGCCAGAGTTAATGAGATAATATTAAATGTTTAAAGACTGAGCACAAGTCCTTATATGTTCCTTTGTATTGAGATTCGGTTTGAAATGCAAATTGGATTAATTTTCCACTATCATCGCGCATATTAATTTCTATAGTGTTTATACATGTTCTTCCAACAGATTCAACATGGGATCCAATGGGATCCAACATGGGATTTTCAATTTATATTTGTACAACTTGATCTTGTTCATAGTTTTTAATCCATACAGCTTTCAGAGGTAGAACCAATGAATCACCAACAATTATTGTCTCAATAATATTACTATAGATGAACATTTGTTGATGGTGATTAAATATTTTTCCTTTGCGAATACCAACAAATTGAGATTCATTATATAAATATTTCTGTAATCCAAATGTGTTTACCAAGTTTTTATTGAAAACAATTTCTCTTATGTTTTCACTGAGAACGAATTTGAAGATATCCTCATGAAATTCAATAGGGTTGAAAATATATGGGCAATTATTCTTTAAATAAAACATTAAATCTTCAAGTTTCCGTATATATAAATCCTTAGTAAATGAAAACTCTGAATCTTTTACACATCTGTTCATTAATTCAAAATTGATTACATGATCTTTCTCATATGGGGGTAACACTATTTAAAATGTACCATTGGGACTTGTATTTGTTGGTTCTGGAATTCCCAAACGTTTTACAGATTCCATATCTTCAAATATTATTTCAAAAAGATGAAAATTACAATGAAGATGTAAAACTCCTTTGGTAACGTACATGCAACAGTCTTCATTTAAATGTTATGTCTGTTGTTCTTCATTACTTTCAATTTCATAAAAATCTTTAACTGAATTGAATGCATTTGATTTATATTCAATCCTAGAATTACTATAAAATGGAAATATGTTGTACACAAATGTATAATCAAGCAAGGCAACTTCCCAATTGCCATCGAAGTAAATAGGGTTTTGTAACTCTACGATAAAGTTACTATCGTAATTATTCGGATGAATTAATGGACAAATATTGCTTGGTAAAATAGTGAAAAAACTGTTCATTATGTTTGAGATGATGATATCCAAGTTGGGTTTTGATAGCCATGCCACTTGACGTAATATTGTTTATACTTGTTTTTATATTTTGATTTCAGAATCTTTTCAGTTCTAAATACAGTGAGTGGTGGAATAACCTGCAGTACCTGTTCGTAAAATTTACCTTGGATTTCATTATTATCGATATCGGTTATGACATACATGACTGGATTTTGTTTCTTATTAATCTTTGATATTTTAAAAACTTCATCACTCCAGTTGTCAAAATGTTTAATGAATGGCGAAGCGGAAATTTACTTATTCGAACATGGTCACCAATTTTATATTTGGGTTTCTTAGTTTTATCTTGTTGTGATAATTTCATATCATCTGTTACATCAATCAGTTTCAAACTTTTTAAACCACGATGGGATGAAGGATTATAACTATGAATTATTTTCGGTAAAACATTTATCCAAGTTTTGTTACCTTGATGCACAAAATATTTCTTCAATCGATATCTTAATTTTCAATTAAATCGTTCCATTTGTGAAGCTTTGAATTGAGGAAATACAAAGTAATGATTACCTCCCTTGATAATTTCTTTAACTTTGCTATTGTAAAATTCTTTATCTAAATTAACATTAAGTAAATAAAATTAATTAATTTCTTACTTAAATCAATTTGTAAATTTTTTGGTTTAACATTTTTAAACATTGTTTTTATTGCAGATGTCATATCATTTCTTCCATTTTAATTCATTATTTTTCATAAAAATCCATATTTAGATAATATTTATCCTTTAAATAACAATATTCAACTTACTCAATTCCCTTTAAAATATCAACAGATTTTTTCTTAATCGATCATTTCCCTCTAAGATATGTTCCATTCTTAACCAATCATTTCCCATCAAAAAACACTTTCCCCACAATACCACATATATTCATTATTTTCATAAAACCATATTAAGTAAAATTCCTTTTGAAATCTATATTCAACCAAACAATACCCTTAAAATACCCTTAAAAATCTTTAATTTTTTTAAAATTATTACAAAATTTTTATCGATACCCAACATTTTCCATTAAAAACAAACACAATTTAATTCTGGTAACAAATTCAAGCAAATTAAAAGTTCGTCAAAAATGTCTAAAATTGAATAAAATCTATGTTTTCCTAAAATTCAATAAATTTCACAAAATTATTGTAAAATCATAAAACAGTCATCATAATTTCTCATTGTTTACTCAAATAATTAAAATAAATTGGAAAACCAATAAAATTTATCAGACAACAATAAATCTTTAGTATTTCTAAAGGGTTATCATAAAATTCACAAGTAAACTGATAACCACACTGAGCACCCCTTTAAAAATCTCTAAATTATTCTACGTTTTAATTGATATTCTTTCTAAGTTTCAGTAAAATATTTTTAAAAATCAACTAAAATCGATAACAATTTAATTTAACCGTGTATAATTAACAATAAATTGTAATTAAATCTCGTCTATGTGTCTCCAAATATTCAAAAAGATGATTGTAATTTACTGTAAAATACATTAATCACTACCAAATAAACCTCTGAAAACCTTTAAATGCTTTTAATGAATAAATACAATACAATTTCAACAGTTTTTAAAAAGAACATAAAATTATAATTAAAATATTATTTACTATCAGTCAAATAGGATTGTAATTGGTAAATAATTATCCTAAATAGATATTTCATAAACCAATTTTTCCCAAAATAAACCTTTTTTAAAATTATTCCTAAAATCAAGTCAAATCGATTAAATTATCAAGAAATTAATTGCTTCTTAAATTATAGATTTACCCACATTTCTTCAATAATTTCATTAAAAACATAATCAAACCCCAAATCTATTAAAATCCAACAGAAAACCATAAAATAAAAATGATCCAAAATTTAATAGTAAATGTTAAATATCATCTAAAATGGTAAAATTTCTCAATTATGAGATGAAATATCAAATAAATATTGGGAAATATTTGAAATAAATGGAGTCTAAATTATTCACTGATCAACACATATACTTAAAAGATGAAAATATTCACTGAAAATGTATTGTACTTTTAATAGTGGGTAAATTACTAATATATCCTAATTTAAATTTCTTATCGATTTAGTAGATTTAATTGGTTAATTATATTTAAGTTGGGAAATAAATTAGGATGGATACTTATGTGCAGAAGAATATAGTTATTAAAAACAGTACAATAAAGGTGAGCGAATATACAATAAATGCGGACGGATCTGATACAATACAACAAATAATGAAATGTAGTAAAATCTTTTTATGAGTTTATTTTTATGTATTTGTTAGTTTATTTGTGGTGTATCAATTTTTTTAAGCTATATGCATTTTGTATTAATGTCGATATCATGCTTATTTTTATTTGTTTGTTATAGAATTATAATTATTATCATTTTTATTATTATTATTATTATTATTATTATTATTTTGAAAATTTCATATTAATTTATTTTGTCAACTCTAAATTACTTTAAAAAAATTCAACTTTAAAAACACGTATAAAATTTTACTTTAAAAACATTTCTAAAAATTTAACTTAAAAAATTACACTTAAAATTTTAGTGTAAAATTCTAACTTAAAATTACAATAAAAATAACATTAAAAAATAAATTATATTTAAAAAATTACAATAAAAAATTTACATTAAAAACTTTGCATTACAAAAAATTTACTTTAAAATATGTTTTTCAAAATTCGCGCGAAAAAATTCTTTTTGAAAAAATTGCACCAAAAATTCGAGAAAATAAACATTCACACACAAAACTCAATTATCTTGATTAATTACATAATTATGTAATTTAATCCGTCGCCGCGGGGTGTGGAGGGCAGGGCTTCTGGAAAATGTGTGTGTGTGGGGGCAGTGATCCTTTAACTACTTACTCTGAATTCTAGGCAAATTAACAGACGAATTCGTGTTACACCTGATTCAGTTTATTAAAAACTTCTATTATAGAAGTTTTAATGAACAACCAATTACAATTATGGTTAAATTTATGAATTAGCTATTTTTAAAATGGTTGACAGGTAAATTTTTTAATAAAGTATATTTTAAGACTTGGATTGTAATCTCGTATATTATTCATGCTCTTAAATAATACTTTTAATCATCATTTATTATAAATTTATTTTTAATTAATTTTTTTAGGTTATTTTAGGAATTTATGCCAATTTATGTAAATTAATGTAATTATTTTCTAATAAATGTAAGTCCGATTATTTGAAGACTAAAATTCATTATTTAAAAGTTTCTATATTCGAATAAAACTATTTCTCTGTTCCTTGGAAATTCGTTTTGGCTGCCATCTTTTTTACCTTATGACAAATCCAAATTTTTGATATTTATTCATTTTACGAGGCTTTGAAAATTTTCATTAATTTCCCAAATTTATAAAACTCTTCCCTTTTTTCAATGGTATTAATTATTTGGATTTTTATACTTTATAAAAAAATTTTTTTTAAACTTAAGTTATTGGAAAACTTATGTTTTCCGTATTTTTTAAAGTCCTCATTTGAAGGTTCTGGTTCCACTGCTCCTGGTAAATTGCAAATGAGGTAAAAACTCAATTTATTTTAAGTACAAGTTAAATGTTACATTGTTATTTCTTCATTTCCTCAAAAACCTAGAGTTTTGATGGATATTTTTGAAATATCTGAAATGTTGTAAAAATATTAAATTGATTGAATTTCATGAAAAATCTTACGAAATTATTTCTTAATTTTCTCTACAACTCAAAGTAGAGTTTTTGGGATTTTTTTCAAAAGTTTTTGGCTTTAATTACAAAAACGTTTTCTTTGTATATGTTTTTAAAAAAGCAGACTCAATTTAAATGGGCCAAAACTCTGCAAGGTGCATTTAATGCGCTAAAGGAGAGTTTAATCAAAAAAACCGATATTGAGATGCCCAAACTTCAAAATACCATTTATTTTGATGACGGTTGCCAGTAATTTTGCATTGAGCGCAGTATTGGGTCAAGAAGCGGAAGGCGAGAAAGATCATGTAATTTCATACGCTAGCAGAACGTTAAAACCTCATGAGCAAAATTATTCTACAATTGAGAAAAAAACATTAGCACAAATTTATGGGATAACTACGTTCAGGCAATATTTAGTTGGTAGAAAATTTGTTATATTTACTGATCACAATCCATTGCAATGGCTTATGAAGCATAGAGATTCATCAAGTAAACTAATAAGATGGTCAATTGGCTAGCAAGAATATGATTTTGAAATAAAGTACTGTGCAGGTAAATAAAATGCAAATGCAGATTCATTGTCAAGGATTCCTCAATCAAATTTAACTATTAACAATGAAATAAATAATAATGATACAATATTTATGGCAACTAAAACTGCAAATAATATGAAAGAACTAGAATATGATCAAGAAAATGATGATGAGTTAAATCAATTACTTAAAAACGCAGTCACAATAAAAAAGGAGAGTGATTGAAAACATATTGTTGAAGAAAAACATAAATATATTCATGACGGTCTGTTAAAATGTGTAAAAAATGAAAAGTTATTAATTATCGTTCCAACAAAACATCGACAAGCATTAGTGTTGATACACACTGACAGGGCAATAGTTGGAAACCTTCCAGCTCGATAAAACATTATCTGGACTGAAGTTGAAATATTATTGGGACACTAAAAAATAAGATATTAGACAATGGTGCCATACTTGTGAAGTATGTTTAAATAGACGAAATACAGGAAGAAAAATAAAAGTTCCTCTACAACCTATGCCAGTACCTGCGTCACCAATGGAAATGACGGCAAAATTGTTGACCTACTACCTGAAACAATTAATGTCAATAAATATATCATTGTATTTTGCGATTATTTAACTAAATGGCCAGAGGCATATGCCATGCAGAATCAAAAATCAGAGACGGTTGCAAAGATATTTGTAGAAAATATTATTTTTGTTATGGTGTGCTAAATAAGTTCCTGACGGACCAGAAAACAAATTTCCAAAGTGAATTATTTAGTTCAATAACTGAACTGTTCGGAATATTAAAACTCAGTACATCACCCTATCATTCACAAAGAGATGGTCTAGTTGAAAGGTTTAATGGAACGTTAATCAATATGATATCATCGTACGTTAGTAGTGGGATTGTAACATCCAGCACATGTCACATCCAGCACACTACCCTCCCCCGGTTGAGAGAAAATTTTTCTAAGTCCAAAAGTCCAAAAAAATTTAAGGCAAAGACAATGACTCATTCAAGGTCATTGAAACAAAGACCGTGATTCATTCAAGGTCATTGGATGACTCATCATAATTTCTCAAAGTCATTCAAAAGAAGTTCAAGAACATTGGATGACTCATCAAATTTTTTCAAGGTCATTCAAAATTTCTCAAGGTCATATTATTTTTAAACATTTTTTAATTTTAATTTACTACTTATTTTTCATAAGTATATATTTTGTAAATTTATTTTATTATTATTTTTGTTATTATTTTTATTACAAGTTTTATTTATTATTATTAATATTATTATTAATAATATATAATTAAAAACCAAGACATATACAACAAAAACCTTTACTATAAAGAAATAATTCTAGTATAATAATATTGTCGAAGAGCTTTATTCAAAGTCCATTCCACATACTTTCGATATCGGGCCGCACAGCAATGACAACCATCACCGCATGGATATTCAGGTTCCATATCTTTTGACATTCTGTTTTGCCTGACATCCCATAGGAACTCGTCGATTACGGTAAATATCCATATTGACGTATAATTAAAGACTAAATCTGGAATTATTGATTTGGCTTATTCTTCAATATTTCATTTATTTCTGGATAATAGAATTCCAGACGTTCTTTAATAACTTGAAAATAATCATCTATCAAATAGTTAATAATAATATTTAGTAATTATTAATTACCATAATGTTTAATTTCATTTATAGCTTGAACTGCGCTTGGTACATCCATTATAATGATAAAAATTGAAATAGCAATTACTTTTATACTAATTTAGACCAATGAGAACACACACACAACCTTTTAGCTATAAACAATAAATATTAATTTATATAGATTTGAAAATGATTAAAGATATTTTAATAATAATATTAGTTTTTAATATGGTCAACTCAATTGTTGTAACCGTTCAAGGTAAAAATTCAACAAGATGTGTATGTCCTGATACAGCAGTATTGATGGATATTTTGTATATGATAGATAGGCCTAGATATTTGAAAACTCCAGTCAAAAGCATATCTGAAAGAATGAGTAATTTAGAATTCCGATTTAAACATACATATGAGACTTTAAAAAGAGCTAAAAACGAATTATATGATGATATTATATATCTAAATAAGACCATTGGTATTATCCATAATGAATTAAGAAAATCAATATTAGAATTGAAAGAAAATCATAAACTTAATGAAAAAATGATGAATCAAGTTCAATATAGTATAAAATTTTATTCTAATAAAACAACTGATCAGTTCAATCGTATAATGAAATTACAACAACCAGTTAACAGTGGTGACAACAAATTGAAATAAGTTAACAGTGCCAACAAATCATCATTACCATTTCCATTATATATTTTTACATATTTTCTTAGTATTGCATGATTCTGATTGGTCGAATATAGTATAAATAAGCTTGCACTTTCAAATATTTTTATAAAATGCCAGAAACTAAATTTTTTATAACTTTGTTGAATGAGCTGGTCTCTAATAATAGAGAAGAAGATGATATCATTAAAAACATAAAATTCATGGTAAACCGTACCGAGAAAATCGTAGAAGACATATCATTTGATTATGAAAAAATTCTCAATTTGCCACCATTGGAGAGAAAGAAGGCATTCCAATCAATATTTAGTTACATGTTTGATTAAAATAATAAATGGATGCGAATAATAGTAGGATTAATGTATATGAAACACATGATATTAAAATCTGGCTCTGACTATGAAAATTATTTCCAATGGTCTATAGAGGTAAATTACTTTATATTGTTATTAATTTATCAATTTTTAGGTGATAGAAACAAAAATTGATCCGTGGGTAGAAACAAACGGTGGATGGACAGCGATTATTCAAGTTGCCGCAGAAGCCAAACGCTCTGATATTTATATCGAAAATTGCGAATTTTTATTAAAACAATATTAACTGGAGCATCTGTTTTATATTTATGTAATAAAGTTTATCATAGATTTAAATAAATATTTCTTTGTTATTATTATTATTAATAAAAAACTACATTTTTAAAGATTTATTGATTATTACATGAACATTCTTCATCACCATAATATTCTATCATAATATTTTCTATAACATGGTCAATACAATTCTTAAATTCGGTAGGCTCATCTTTAATAATTTCGGTAGTATCTTCTTCTTCTTCTTCATCATTAATAAGTGTATCATCAATAATTTCTTCAGAATCATTAATAATTTCAGTATTAATTTCTCCATCATTAAAAATTTCAGTATCATCACTCTGACATCCAGAATCACAACTTGAATCTTCTTTACTCAATGCTTCAACTAGAGTCAACATATCTCTAATTTTTACACCGGTTATTTCTTTGAGTTTATCAAACAAAAGGTTTATTAAATATTCTAAACGAAATTAATTAATTATTTTATATTTTATATTTTACCTTTTTCAGACATCATTTTAAAACTATTTTAAAACTACTTCTAATTTTATTTATAGAATAACAAAGAAAACATTAATACATTTATTAAACACTAAACACTATACATTAAAATAATTGTGAAAGTCTAGCAGTAACAATTTTCCAGATTGGAGAAAGCACATCATTTTGATCAGCTTTATATCCTTGGATTGCTAATGTTATATACCAGTTTTCCTGTTCTTTGAATCCTATTTCTGTAAATGCATCATAATATCTGGTATATTGACTCGTGAAGAAAGCATTTTCATTGCTTTTTAAATTGGAATTGATCTTTTTGAATGTATTATCCATATCCTTGAAATCTAACATTGAGAGAGTCCCAGCAAGAGATTGAAATTGAGTTTTATTGAGTTTGACTGGATTTGCCAATTGCATATTGATAGGCTCCTTTAAAAAATACATTTTATAATTGTGGAACATCTGAACTGGTTGGACACTTATTTTCTTGGTCATGTTTGATTTATGATCTTTATAAGGTGGTGATGCGCTTTTATACCTTTGACACATAATGATTAACCAATAAGAATCATGCATGATCACAAAGACAATGCATGATAAGTGCATGATAAGTGCAAGATAAGTGCGTGACTGCAAAAAATATATAAAACTGTATGTGAATTAACCCATTGAGTTTGTATATGATTTTACATACATCTTTCATCTATATAAAATGCATTATTAATATCACATGTTTTATTATTACGAGTTATTATTATTAATATCACGTGTTTTATTATTACGAGTTATTATTATTATTATCAATATTATCATCAATATTATTATCAATATTATTATTATTATTGTTACCACCACCAAAATAAAACTATTACTACCAAAACAAAAATAAAATATAAAACATTTATTATTATTATTGTTACCAACACCAAAATAAAACTATTACTACCAAAACAAAACAAAAAATAAAATACAAAACATTTATTTTCTAAAAAGTTGATATTTAGATGAATTACTAACAGATTTCGCCAGGCACCATTCCACATAGCGCTGGTACCGAAAATCACAGCAGCTGCAACCCAGAATACATGGGTATTCGTGTTTCATCTCCTTTAGTCTTCCGTCAAGCTTAATATCGCATAGAGCTTGATCTATGATGTTGAAAATCCATATATTTGTTGATTCATATACCAGATCTGGAATGATTGATTCTGGCTTGTCTTTCACTATTGCTCGGAGTTGTGAGTAGAAAAAGAACAAACGTTCTAAGATGACGGCCTGATATTTATCTGGAAACAAAGATAATAATATTAATAAATAATAAATAATAAATTTACCGTAGTTTTCGATTTCTTTCTTGGTTAATTTCGTGCTTGTAGTCATCATTGTAATTTCCATTTTTACAAATGAAATGAAATGAATAAGCAAGTTGTTTTAATCAATCATTAGCCAATCAGATGTCGACCAATCCTGTGATTTCATTTTGTATGTCACAAACCATATTTTTGTATTCTAGATTTCGCAACCCTAATATGACTATTTTGTCACTGGCAAACACGTTAACACACATTGGGTTGTATTTTAAAAGCCTCAATGCAGGAAATAATTCTGGCTCGAACATACAAAAACATTTTGTTGACATGTTGTATAGATTGATAGATTGTCCCATATCCATGGTAACTGTAATTGACTGTATTTTAATATCCTTTATTCTATATTGTAATTTATTGACATCTAAAGGTTTCTTACATTACATGATTCTGCATTTGCCGGATTTGAAAAATATTATAGGGTATTTTCCACTCCTATCAACAATTTGCTGGGGTTTACCAATCGGAAATGTCATTTTTGATACATCGAAAGTTCCTTTATAATTTATATTTGATAACATAAATAAACTATAAAGAAATATTAAGCTATATATATTATTTTTAGGAAGAGTTCATTAAATCATTTAATATAAACATAAACCTATAATTATACAAATTAATAATGGAATTAAGAAATGATGCTGCATATCAAATCGTCGGCCCAAGTGGTAGCGGTAAAACTATGTTTGTGTGTAAATTACTGAAATCTAGTTTATTTCAAACAAAATTCAACAAGATTTATTGGCATAAGGGTGCAGATGAAGAACATGGATTAACTCAAGATAATTTCTGTAAATTGAAAAGCATGAAAATAGTAAAGGGTTTCGATAAAAACTGGTCAAGTCGTTTAAGGAAATGTGATGTCATCATTATTGATGATTTGTATCAGGAAGCTAATAAAGAAAAGGATTTTAATAGTTTATTCACAAAAATCAGTAGACATGCTGGTGTTACTGTGATCTTTATCACTCAAAATCTATTTCATCAGGGTGGCGCACATAGAACAAGGAATTTAAATGTTCAATATTTAGTTATTTTCAAGAATCCTAGAGATGCAACAGTTATTGATTTTCGTGCTCGACAAGCATACCCTAATAATCGTAATTTTCTCATCAGTGCATTTCAAGATGCTACAAAATCACCACATGGATATATATTTCTTGATTTCACACAACAATGCAATGATGATTTACAGGTAAAAACCGATATTTTCAATAAAGAAGGTGCGATGGTAAATATACAACTAACAAAAACCATTATTAAAAAGAGTAAGAAAAAAGTTAAAATTGTAAAAAATCATAGGAGTTTCCCATATTTTAATGCATTGTTAAAGGCTTCGAGTATGAAAAGAATGTCTATTTTACAATCATTTCCAACTTTTGTTGTCGATGATCTACTCAAAATTCTATTAAAAGTAGTCAGAGGTAAAATTAAAATCAGTAATTCTAAAAAACTAGTATTAAATAAACATCGTATGCCTTTGTTATCACTAGTAAATAATAAAAATCGTCAGCAAATAAGAAAAATCATATATAAACAACAAGGTGGTTTTATCGGAGCAATGTCACCATTAGCATTATCATTATTATCACAATAAACGATGGGGCAATCATTACCTAATGTTAAATTAAAATTTAAATCATCGTGTTGTAATGGAGAAGATTTGGACGAACCCAGAAGACGAAGCAGGTTTCGGTGGAGTGGCAAAGTTAAAGAAAAGAGTCCCAAAGTCGAAAAAGGAAACGCAAAAGTGGTTGTCAGATCAGCTTGCGTACAGTTTAAACAAACCAATGCGGAAAAGATTTCCAACAAGAGCTTATAAGACATTCGGTATTAATGATTTATGGCGAATGGATTTGATGGAGATGATACCGTATTCGAAGATTAACAAGGGTTATAAATATATTTTAACGTGTATTGATGTTTTCAGTCGTTTTTCTCGCGTTGTACCAACGAAGACAAAATCTGCAGAGGAAATATCTAAAGCAATTAACTCAATGTTTAAAAATGGGCATTCAGACAATTTGCAAACCGATTTAGGTATTATTATTATTATTATTATTATTATTATTATTGTTATTATTATTATTATTATTATTTTATTATTATTATTTTAAAGGCAAGGAGTTTACAATAGTAAAGTTAAGCAAATCCTGGGTCGTCTCAGAATAAATCATTATTCTGTACATTCTCAATACAAAGCCGCACATGTTGAAAGATTTAACCGGACATTGAGGATAGATTGAAGAAATATTTTGTGCATCAAGGTAATAAAATATGGATAAATGTATTACCGAAAATACTTGTTAGTTATAATAATTCATCGCATTGAGGTCTGAATAGTTTGTGGCCCGTAGATATCAGCTCGAAAACATTAGCTAAATCAGTACGGTCTAAAACAGTTGCTATTACAAAACCAAAATATAGAGTTGGTGATCATGTTAGAATTAGTAAAATATCTGCTTCACCTTTCATCAAAAATTTCGATATTAATTGGAGTGATGAGGTATTTCAAATTATTAAAATTAATACTAAACCGAGTCCTGTAATGTATGTTATTAAAGATAGTGATAACAATGTAATACAAGGGAAATTCTATGAACAGGAATTACAAGTTATTTCCAAACCTACAGTGTTCAGAATTCAGAAAATATTGAAAACTAAAATAGTGGGTAAGGATAAACAATACTATGTCAAATGGCATGGATATCAAAAACCCTCATGGATATCATCAAAAGACCTAGTAAAATGAGTTTCTATACAATTTTACCGAGCAATAGTTGCCCACTAATCCATCCGGAAAATCAAGCAAGTAAATTTATAGTTGATCTTCAAAATCCCATTTATTTACATGAAAACTGGGAAGTTGCTTTTGGTGGGTTACAGGGTTTCAAATCTTGCTTATCTTCCTGGCGACCCTAGTAACGCCATACAAAATGATACTACTCCACTTGGCACCCGTTGCTAAGCAACGTTGGAAATGTGTTCAAGTGGTGGATTGTCCGCAAAAATTGAATACCATTGGCTAGTACTGTAATTGCTCGGACAAACCTCGGGTTCACGAGCTGTCGATAGAAGACCTATGCTCGCTTTGCTCTGTCCCTCATAAATAATTGTTCATGGTTAGTGCCTAATTGCCTGTGGAAAACTGAGACGTAATAGGGTTACTTATGATCGTACGGGTATGCAATTTCAAAAAGAAAACGACTCAACTAAGGCTAAACTACTCTATTAAATCAAATCACATAATACGCATCTATGGTTTGGCATTCTGCAGTTGGGTTGCTCGACGTCGGGGCACGCTCCTTACGTCCCGGTCGACGATTTTTGATGGCGACGGGTTGCTCTGCTGTCTTGACTGCTGCCTGCGGCATTTGAGTCGGGGCGAAGATGAGCGGGTAGGTGACCGCTTCACCCTCTCGGCATACCGCTAGTGCGACTTCTAGCCCCCGGACCTGCGTTCGCAAACTCCGATTGAGCTGGCGTTCCTCGGCCCAGCCCTTTTGAGCTGCGGTAAGTCGTTGGTATAGGACTTTGGTTCGTTGAGGATCTAAGCACGTCGCTTTGATCTGCTGCATCTCACGGGTTAGTTGCAGGACTTGACTAAGTAATTCGGTGTTCGCCTGCCTCGCGCGATCTAACTCCGTCTGCAGGATCCGTAGAGAAGCCATTGCTGAAATTAAAGGGATTTTTACTCGTCAATTTATAGTCAGCCTCAGTATTTTAACTCTTTCAAACAACTCAACATTCATTTTCAGATATATAAGAAAAAGAAATACACGCCGTGCTAATTATAATTATTGTTTTTAATCACTATAACGTTTTGTCAGTTCATTCATCCGGGCAGAATCGTTTGAGACTTCTTTTGAGAGCTTCTACCGTATAAGGACGTCTAGTATCTCGAACCGGACGAGGTGGATGGGCGACGGCGATCCGCCCAGCAAGGATGTCATCCAGCACATTTGCAAGGTACATCCTTGCCTTGACTACTTGTAAGTCCACCTGCTCCTGCACCCGCTCCCAATGGGTGAGGAGCTCCTGCGCATTTGCAACGATTTCAGCGGCTGGGTATTCTTGTCTCACTGGTTCGAGAGGGTCGCTACTCGGATCCCGTGCTTTCCGAGGGATAGAATATGGCCACTGTGACCGGGGTCTTTCTATTGCGTTGGTGGTTCGTAATCTCATTTCCGAGCGTTTCTCCTGAGTGGTAATCTGATTGTTGGACATGCTCTGTAACGATTGAAATTTAAATCATGAAAATTAATAGTGTGGGGAATAGGGTCTTGGCTATATCAATTAAAGAGAGTTTAGGTAGGCCCGAGATTCGGTATATCTAGTGACTATCATTGGGGTTTTTCTGGGCTCGATCCGTCTGCAATACGTACGTGCTCCTATAAAATAGTTTAGGGTGAAGGCGAGTCAAACGTTCCGTGAAATTCATGAGGCACCTCATTTTCAATTATAATTTATTTATAATTAAAGCTTTTAATAATTTTTAATTTCTGGAGTTAATTCAAGTTAAATTTCTTAATTAAATTTTCAAGATCGACTTAATTCCAATTTAATCGAAGTGGATCGATGTTTACCTTAGTCACTTCGAGAAAAATGTGTTGTCGTGATTGTTTATATTATCGACCGGCGAGTACTTGTTCGAAAGGAATTTATCGTGGGTGCTATGCTAATTATTTCGGCCAACGCATCGAGTTAATTTATTCGACTGTCTCGGAATTTTTAAATCATCGTATTTCAAAAGTTGGTGTAATTATGAACATAATTGTCATTCGTTTTCGTCGCAATATTGGGCTACCCCTATCTTGGATTTTGTTAACATTCCTCGAATGGACCTTTTCCAATATCATTGAACTTTGGGGAGCGTTGGCGTCGTTAATAAAACATCTCATCGAGGCGACTTTTCGTGGTGAACATGGATTTTGCTATTTTCAATTTGATCTCATGACGGTTCAATTCACAAGTCGTGTTACGTCGGATTAACTTGGATTTTATGGAAAATCCCTGTCTAATTTCGCGATTAATTGGTCTAAGACATGAATCGGATTTATTGGTCGATTTCTACTCTTCGCACAACTACAACATAACCCCCAACTTGCCGAATGATATCTAAAAATATTCCAATTTTATTGTTAATCCTAAATTTTTCGAATTGGTTGTTTTTCATTTATTCCACTGTACTATTGGATTTTAATTTATTATGGATCGCAATCTTTGCTTACCTCACCGATGTTTGTGATTAATCCTATATCCTAGTAGGTACGATTTTTATTTCCTATGATTGTCAATTGTAGCAGAGTTAACAAATAAAATTTGATTTTCGTCTCAATTATAAACTTTACTTACTGTATCAACAAGATTTTATTTTCATTAATCGAAAATTTATTAAATTTTCCTTACAAACAAGATTTTATTCTTTATTAAACTTTACCAAATTTTTGTTACAATTAAGATTTTCTTTTATATCTCGTATATTATATCAAATCACTTTATAATTGAGATTTTGTTTTTACTAATCCTAATTTTATTAGATTTATTTAACCTCCAATTGATCATAACTTTAATAAATTCATTTTACTTCCTATTAATCATAATTTCATTAAATTCGATTTTCATAATTTCATTTTATTTCATACTAATCATAACTTTATTTGATTTCTTTCATTTCCTATTGATCATCACTTTATTGAATTCGTTTTATAACTTTATTAAATTTCTTTCATTCCTTTTAATCATAACTTTATTTTGTTTCATATTAACCCTAACTCTATTAAATTCATTTTATAGCATTGACACGGAAGTGGTTATATCAGCAATTTCAATTTACGTTGTCCCCGTACCCTTTTCCTTTAATTGATCTTAAGGCATAGTATGTTCATATTACATTTATTGAGTGCCCACTGGACTACTCGGTGTGGTGATTTTAAGCCGTTTGTAAGATAATTTTAGGTCGATTTTACAGAATTGAGAAACGAGGAAGTAGTCAGAGACTCCTTCCTTATTTCTCGCTTCAACTATAGGGATAAATATTTACGATCCGACCGCTGCGTTGCGCACGCTGAGTCTTCACGGGTGCATATCATTGGCGATCTTCCACGCACTTACATGCATCTGCACTATGTTGATTTTACTAACTTGCGTGATGTGTCGGCTGTGGGCCGGAAAAATTTCGACATTTTAAAATGTTAATTTTATAAATTTATGAAAACATATAAATACATATTAATAAAATTTATTAATCATGAAACAAATAAAGTTACCCATTAACCATTCCAAAATCATCAAACATAAAATAAGGCATAAAATAGCATAAACAGCATAAATACCTCTCCTCCCACATCCACGCCGAGCAGAGCTCCATTGAGATGCAAGGTCGTGATGTGGAAAGAGGGTTCCAATATAAATGATTCTCACCTAAAAATTTAAAATAGATTCGAAGTATTTGGGCTAATAAATTTTCAAAATAGTTCACAAATTGTTTACAATTGGTTTACTTTCAAAAATGGTTAAGTTAAATGTGAAAATGGATCAGTATTTATACCTAATTGTGTGACGTGTAAAATTTGATGCAGTAAAACAAAATTCGACCTTGTTCTTTTCTAGCAAATTCTATTTTTTAATTTTTATATTTCTTGATTTATTTTTATAATTTTTTATTTAAAGTTTTTTATTGAATTATTGCTAATTCAATTTTTCAATTTAAATTCCACTTTAATGAACTTTAATTGATTTTTCTAGTTTCGTCGAATTTGTCGTGTTTTCTTGTTGTATCTGTGTAGGTATCGTGCGGATCTTGGTGCATTTTGTTAATATTTTAATTTTATTTTTATGTTTATTATTTTATATTTAATTCTTTTATTTCTTAGATTTTATAGGGTTTATTTGGTGTTTTTCAGGTTTATTTTAAATTGCGTGTTGTATCTGCGTGTGTGTTTCTGATCCATTTAAACACTTGTCAAGGCCGTTTACGTTCTGGCCCAACATAAAACACTCGGGGTCCGTAAAATTGCGACCCGCAATTTCAATTGATTTCAAAATGATACATACATTTTCATTTTCACTGTTCACATTCATAAAAATTTCTACGGTAAAGTTAATCATCAAGATAAAGATGGACTTAAGGTCCGGCTACATTACATAATCAAAAAAAATTGGATAGTTCAATATCAATGTAGATCAATACTAGTTCGAATCACTGTAGATCAGTATGAGTTAGTAAATTCAGTTCAAATCAATGTAAATCAGTTCGAGTTAGAAAAATCAGTTCAAATCAATGTTGGTTGCTGTAACTCAGTTGTATTTGTTTTCGAATGAATCGCTGACGGCTTGGGTTTCACTTTCGAGCTGGGTTGATCTTGAAGGGTGATTGATGGAAATCTGCGAGAGTCTTGTCATTTCGTTGGGTTTGGTAGTTTTTCGGATTTGGGTGAACATTCTTCTGACTTTTTGGATTTGGGTAATTTGCCTTTGCTTGTTGTTTGTTAGGCCGAGGATAAGACAACATATTAGGAGTATTATGTTAGACGTTATACTAATCGGTAGTATTAGTTCGCTTGATAGACTTGTCATTGCATGGGGTTCATTTTTTTGTTTGATTTGTTTTCCTTGCTGCTTTTTGATTGATAGGACGATTCTTTGAATTTCTTGAATTATTTTATTATTGGGATTTGCTTTGGCTTTTCTTTGAATCTGTTTGATGATATTTTCTAAGGTTTTCTTTATCTCTCGGTTTTCATGTTTTATATTAGCTATCTCTCCATTATTTTTCAGTAGGGTTTGTACCATTATTTGGGTTTTCTCGATATTCTGTTTCAATTCGTCTTTGTTTTCTTTTGTGGGGCATTGCATACATTGGAGGTTTATTTGTTGACATTCCTCATTATTGGGGTTGTTGCAAATTTCTTTGTAATCGGCACAGGTGCTGTCCTCTCTTCTGAAGGGTTGGGATTTTTCGCATTTTCTAACGGGTTCTCAGTATTGCATTTTCTCATCATTATCATCATTATTATCCACAGATTTGGGTTCATGGCTTCTATTTTCGGATACATAATCAATTTTATATTTATTTACAAGATTGTTTCGTTTATTTACAGTGGAGTTTAGCCCTTTTTATTCTTTCTCTTTTTCTGGGGTTGAGTGTATCTCGCACTCCTCTTTAGTTTTGTTATCTGAGAATCTCATTATCAGAACTTGGGCTTTTATTAATCGCTCGGTTAGTTTTGGGAGTTCTTTTAATCGTTCTTTACCTTCTTTGATTATTCTTTGTTGATTATGAATTTTCATTTGAAGATTTCTTTCTTTTGTTTGTTTTCTCTTGAGTTGACGTTTACTATGTATTCGTTTAGCTGTTGCTTTTCCAGCTTTCGTCTCGCTTCCTGGAGCTGTTCTGTTAGCGTTTTAATCTCATCTTGAGCTTGTTGATGGCTCTCTTTATCTCTCTGGCTTCTTTACAACTATCTTCTAGTTGTATTACAATCTCTGTTCGCTCTTTCTGCTATTTCTCATTTGTTCTGCTTCGGTTTTCCAATAATCTTCCAGGATTACTCGAGTCTTTATTTCTGCCAATTCTCGTCTCAATTGTTCATTTTCTCTCTTTTGATTTCTGTTCTCTCCCATGCTGGATGTTAGTTTTCGTCTTATCATATTGGTTAGTTGTTTAGATTGTATTAACTGATGGTTTATCCGGGCGATTTCTGATTCTTGCTCCTCCACTAACTCTTGCCATTCTTTCTTTCGGCTCTCCACCTTTTACTATAATACCTCAGTGGGTCTTGCTCGATTGGTTCTACTAATTGAATTGGGCTTGGTACGTATTCTCCGTCTTCTGGATTCATTCGGATTTCTACTTCGTTCAAATTCATGCTAAATATACATTGATTACAAATTTTGTTTTTTATCATTTTTAATATTTTTATTGTCTTTTTACACTTTTTACAATTTTCCTCTTTCGATTTATACTATCGTTTCGTCCGTCTCCCCGAATCCTTCATCGGGTTCGGCGGGTACTTGGTTTATAATTTCAGTTGGGTATAATGGCATAAGCAGGATTGGTGGTCGGTTTTGCAAGGTGTTTATCTCTTCCCGCAAGGCATTTGATATTTGAATCTCTTCGTCTAAGAGATAGGCAAGATATTCCGTATTTTCTGTTAACTCTTCCACTTGCGTTTCCAATCGATGCGTATTTTCCAACGCTTTTAACTTTTCAATCTCTGTCCTCAAGTTCTGTTCATTTCCTCATATCCTTGCTTTATCGTTTTGATCTCTGCTTCAACTTGTCCTTCAACTGTTCATTAACTTCATGTTGATGTCTCAACTGAATTTCTTAAATACTGCAACTCCTCGGTGTCCATTCACCTCCTGTTGGAGTTCTGTTATCCTCTCGTTTAATTGTTGGATTTGTCGTCTTTCATCCGTTTGTTCGTGTAGGGTTTCCGTTATCTTTTGATTTAGCTGATCAATCCATTTTCTAAGGTTCTTGTCAGTTTCCCCTGAGCCTTCTTATTGTATTTTGTCTGGCTCGTTCATGATATTCCATTGTTTGGATTCTCGTTAGTTCCTCAAATTGTTTCTTTCTGCACTTCGACTTGTTCCCAAAGCTCCCAATCTTCCGTATTCAAATATCTTTTGGGTAACAGTCTTATCTCCTTCTTGGCTTCTTGGTACTGGTTTTCCATCTTCTTGCTTCTGATTTGATCCACTTTTCTTTGTCTTCCGTTTTTATTTGTTGTATTTGTCTCTGTTTAAGAGTCTTTTCTTGTTCTAGTAGCATCTCCTTCATTCTCGTTTGTTGCCATACTATTTCGTGATCTTGTTTTGTATATGTTCCCATTGTGTCGCATTCTCTATTTTCGACAATCTATACTTGTCTTTCCACTTCCTCGCTTCCGCCGTTGTTTGGATCACATTCTTTCTTGTCTATCGTCTCTGGGCTCTCTAATTTTCTTTGATGGTTTTGGCCCTTGATTTCTCAGTTTATTGATCTCGATCTTTGCGTTCTCCCATTTAGCTTTATAAGCTCTTGTTCGGTCTTCCTCTTCGGCTATTTGCTGGATATAATGTCTAGCGCGTGCTTCCCAGTCGTTCCTTTTACGCTCCTTCTCTCCGTACCACTTCGTTTTCCAGTGAAGTGCTTGCCGTTTTGCCCATTCTTTGGCTTGTTCCAAATGGGTTCTCTTTGTTTTCTCTATTCGATATTGGGTGCTAATTTGCCCAATTTCCTCCTGCATTTGCTGTTAATTTTTATCGTTTCTTCTCCTTCTTCTCGTATCTCTGCTTCTTTATCTTTTATCACTTCTCTCAGTCTTTCTATTTCACTTTGTTGATTCTGCTTCTCTTGCTCTAGGTTTGTATCTCTTTCCTTTGATTTTTGATTCTAGTTTGGTTCTGCATAAATTCCTTCATCATTTCCTCTTCTCGCTCTTGGTACGTTTTCTCTTTTCCTTCTGGATAAATTATTTTTTGTTCCAGTTGTTTTTCCCACTTTTCTCTCATCATTTTCGTTTTTTGGGTCTCTTGTACTAATTCCTCTTCTGCTGTTAGTAGCATTTCTTTTAATTGTAACGTTCTTTGTTTCCATAATTCACTTCTTCATTTATTACTTTATTGATTCTGGTTGATCTTTGACTGCTGATTTTGTCTCTTCAGCCTCTTTTACAATTTCTTTTGTCTCATTTGGATTCATAATTGTTTTCTAAATATTAATAATCAGTTATTCTCTCTTTCACTCATCTTTAATTTTATCATAATTTACATCATCTCGTATTTTTGTGGTTTTGAGTTTTTCTAATTTTTGTTTTTTTCGTTTATCTCTATTTACACTTTTTACACATTGTTTCGGTTTCTATCTACTGATCAGCGAAACGGAATCCCTTGATCCGCCCGTTGATCGGCTTTCTACATACTGGGCATATATGACTTTTATCCCGCATGCCTCACATGTGACCATATGTCCACAAGGAATATAAATTATTTCTACATGTTTTTGCCAACATGTCACGCATTGATACTGCTCCCAAAATAGCTTCTTTTATTATTGATTTTTCGCGATTTTCTTTTAGGTTTTTCTTGGTATCGCTTGATTGCTCGATTATTGCTTGTGTCGAGTCGTACCATTCTAAATTATTAGCTAACCTTTCTTTGATTATTTCCTCATTTTTTGAGTATTCTACTCCTGATAATAGCATTATGGTTCTCGTTTTTGGTCGATCTAAGATATCTTCTATTTGCTGTTGGTAATTATTATTTCGATATTCTTTGACTCTTTTCTTGTTTATACATACATTTTCCTTTATGCTTTAGTTTTGTGACGTTCTGATCTGGTATTGGCTGTTTGATTTTTACATCCTTCGCACATTATTCCTCTGGTTGTTGGCAATATCCTTGACTCGCAAATTCTGCTGCTCTTGGATTTCCTTTGAAAGTTTTAATTCTCTCTTCGAATGTTCTATTTATAGTCTCTTTTCCCATATTAATTCTGTTGGATCTTCGAAATTCTTTATTATCGTTATCTTTTCTCACCTCCCTTTTCATCTTTGTCTAATTCTGATTGTCTGAGTCTTCTGATCTGTTCATTGCTTGGTTTCTGACGTCAATATTAATTCTAAATGGACAGGTTGAAAAATTCCTCAGGTGTTCTCGTTTTGCTGTTTCTCCTTTTTCCCATTTTGCGAGTTTTCCTTTACAATAAATGCATGTTACTTCGTCTGGTCGTTCTGGCGTTCCCGTAAAGTAAAATCCTTGTGCAGCCATTTCTTTGCTTTGTTGGTCGGTAAATACTTTATATCTTTAAACGTTAAGTATCTTTGTTCCTCTTCCTCAAGTTTCGTCTTTTACCCTCATTGGTGGGTAACTTTTGTCCTGATTTGCTGTGGTCTTTCTTCTACATCAAAATCCGCATAGTATGTTATTGCTGCTGTTAGTATATTGGTTTTTTCCTCCTCTTCTGGTTTCTTCCATAGTCTCGTCCATATCGAATCTGGTCCTTCTCTCATCTGTATTGTTATCTCTTCATTTGAGTCCGCTTGCCATCTAAATATTGTCATATTTTGGATTTTGTTTTTCTGATTTTTCTCTATTTGAATTTTTTTGATTTTTATTTGATTTTTTATTATTTTATTTACATTTATTTACACTTCTTTTCTCTCACAACGTCTTGTCTGGCCTCTCTACTCTAATTTTATATACAGATTATCTTCTCGCAAGAATCCTTCTCCTCTCAATCGTTGTTGTGGATAAAAACGTGGTGTACCTATTGCTGTATCCAGTCGGTTGTTGGTCTTCCCATCTGTGGTTCATTTCCTGTTCTGATTGGGTTACGATAGTCCTCTGTCCTTTCATTGTTAATATCATATTTGTTTAAAAGGCCATGTTAATAGCTCGTCGTAATCTCCTTTTCCTACTCTGATGAAGACACTGATGTGGGTGCCCGTTGCATTCCCATCTCCATTCGGATATAAATCTATGCCCAATTTATATCCATTTCCCAACTGTATATTGGTGGACTATCTAGAATTCTTTGTGTTCCATCTTTTGCTCTCTGGAGTTTTTCTGCGAATTCGGTTATTTCCATATAAATGGTGTTGTAGGATTTTCTGGCTACAGAGCTGTGGTTTCTAATTCTTTAGGCTGTTGTCGTCTGTGCATTTCTTTTCCATTCGATCATTTTCTTGAGTGTGTCTCCTTGGCTCTTTCTCCTCGAAATTCTTCTAACTCCTAATATTCTCTTATTATTGCTTTTTGTGCATCATTTTTCTGTTCGTAGGCTTTTTTATCCTCCATCGCAACATTCCTCTGTTTCATACAATAATTTCGTATGGCTTGATGCTATCGCATCATGTGTTTTTGCATTTCCGTCATTGGTAGTTGCGTTTGACAATTGAATAATTCTAACGGGCATTTGACTGGTTGCCGCTACAATCTCGTTCCAAAGTTCCTTAATTTGACTTTAAAATCCTTTTTGTCGCAAGTTGTTTTACGCCATATCCCTTCATAATTAGACCACAATTTGTTCCTCTTTTTGGATTCGGTGTTCCATTTCTCTCTTATCCATTCGTCGGTAACCCCACAGAAATTCGCCATTTTTCCTTCTCTCTTGATACCATATTTTGTGGATGGTCTTTATCGTCTTTTCGTTGTGATGGTTTGACATTTTTTTCACAGTAATAATCTCGTATATTGCATTCATTCGCGTGATTTCGCTTCCTTCATAAGTCCTTTCATGCCCAGAATTCTTTTACTCGCATTGAACTATAGATAGATTGTCTGCTTTGTTGGTGGGCTTTATTCCCATTGTTGTCGGGTCTTCGTTCTTTCAGTCGTCCGTCGCATCCAGGGCATTTTATTTTTGTGTTTCTATCAACTTCTATCGTAGCAGTCCGTACATATTTCTGCAATCCGCATTCGTCTGTCTCGCTCCTATTAATAAATCTTTACATCTTATCAAACATTTTTTTAATCTTTCTTTGATATCGTTACCATTCTAATCCTTATTTTTCATTATTCGTCTCGTAGTTTCGATGATTCTCGCTTCCTCTAATTCTTCGATGATTGTCTGCAATCTACATAAAATTTTCTGATTACTTGACGTTGCTTTACTTCTAATCGCTTATTTATACATATTACACTGTACCTCTATTTTTAACTCTACTGTTGAATCCGGTCAGGGTGAATTCGGCATTGATGCTGATCGATTCCAACCAAACTTGCTGGAATCTTACGTGCTGTTGGTTTTACGTAGTCTCTAATTTTCGTCAGCCTTGCAATCTCCTTGATCTGCTAATTGTTCATTCATTCTTTGTAATTGCAAGTATTTGTCTCTGTGCCTCTAGTCTATGGCTTGTGTAGGCCCTGTTCACACTTTCCGTTAATACTAGATGATATTTGTCCACCTGAGTTTGTGTCATTGTTCGTTATTAGTGTCATTAGTTCGCAGTCTTCTCCACGTTGCCCTCCGATTCCTGATCTTGTAAAATATTCTTGACTTTATTCTACAATCTCTATATGGTACATTGGCAGCGGCGTTTGTTGTATCCTGCTTCTGTGAATGCTGGTATTCTAACTGATTTTGTTGATTTGCATTACTTCGGATTCATACTATTGGTTTATCAACACATCATTAATTCATCGGCAATTCTCTTATTTCATATTGTTTCTAACGGATTTGTACATATTATAAATACATGCATACTAATTACTATCTATTATACTACCTAATATTTTAACACTATATAAGCAATGTCTCTTTTTCGTTTTACAACCATCGCTCCGGGGACTCTATACGCAATGTCCGTATATCCCCGTATTTCTTATTCATTATCTTGGTATAATTCAGATTCATTGGACCATTGTTGTGCTTCGATAATGGGCGGTTCTTTGACCAGAGTCCGCTTGTGCTAGATTTCCTATGATTTCGCTATTCCTCAGTTCTTTCTACATATATGTCTAATTCGATGTAATAATTGAATTTTCTTACGTGGGGCATAATCTGTGCTTTCGTGACTTCTTTCGCGCATTTGTAGTTTAAATATTGGATTATTATCAGCATTACTACGGGCTGCTTACTACTGCTGTTTGTATCCAGACATTTGTATATCAGTGTATATGTCGTTCCATTAGGGCTGTCATGGTGTTATTGTGTCTCTGTGCTTTGGGTTTTTCTCCATTATTGCTTTCTTGTGGTTGTACATTTTTGTAGTGCTTTCTCGTATGTTTGTATATGCTGAGTGAATTGAAAGGTGGCTGCATCCATGAATCATCTCATGTTTCCATGGTTTTCGTTCTTGTTCTCCCTCGATTGTGTTATTATAGTTGAATCTGTTGCATTTGACTTGAAGGGTTTTCTTGTTATCGTTCTCCATGTTCGTGAGTTCCCTTTTGACTGTTTTTACGATTTTCCAAGTTCCTTTTCGTCGGTATCGATACTTTTGTCTTCTATAGTTTTGCTTTATCTCACATTGAATTCTTTTGTTTACTGGTTCTTTTTCCTTTGGCTTCGTATATGCAGATTTCCGTGCTAGCGTTTTTCACCCTTATCTCATTACTATTTCTTTTCGTTTGCTGCTTGACTCTATGTTTACTTATTCCTTGCTTTACTTTCTGATCTGTTCGTTGATACGGTTTCCTCTTGTTTCCTTTCCGGACGTTCTTGTCGTAATTGATTTCTAATAACTTTCTGGTTAATTGATTCCCGTAATATCTCTTCCTTTCTGAACGTGTATATGGTATTTCCACGACTTTCCTTTGTTGGAGATGCGTATTTTTGGTTTTGATATATCATTTGATTGCACTTTGATCTCTCATTACCGTTCCGTTCTTGTTTAGTCGAATATACAAACTTTTGTAATGGGTTCTTCCCCATATATTTTGACTATTATCTCTCTCCCACTCTGGGTTCTGCTTCAACTTTTATCGTTATTTCTTATTTCTCGTGCTCGTCGTGATAAGTTTCTTCCTTTTGGGTGTGTGAATTTCTCCCAGGGTTTGGCTAGTGTGCCGTTATTATTATCATCCATTGTGGCACTATCATATATCTGCATTTCCTCTAGGCTATCCATCACTTTCCTTTCCTGCTTTCATATTCATTTTCCAACTAATCGATAATTTTATTTTGTATACATCACCTTGTTCCAATCGTTTCCTATTCCTCTGTTTCTTATCGCAATTTTGCCTATCCCTGGCTTTTACTTGGATTTTTACGTTTCTATCTTGCTGTTAGCAATCCTACATACATCTTTGGTGTTGGCATGATGATGGGAAGTTTTCGGATCGTATTTCTTCTTCCTGGTTTTAACTATGGAATCAAATTGACAAAACTTATGCTTGTATTTCATGTCAGTTGTAAGCCATATCCCCTTTGCTTGCGCTTCCTTTCTCAACTTATGTCGTATTCTGAACGATTTATCTCCTTTGTGATATTTTCGTCAGCTTCCTACCTTGGATGGAGTGAATTAATATCATTATTTTTGTAGGCAGGGTCGGTCGTTTTGATTTTTCCTTGTTGAGTGACATCATCCCTCCTGTTTCTTTTCCTCGTTATTGCTGTGTTCGTTTGACGTTCCTTGTTAGATATTCCTTTTTCTCTTGTTTGTTCGGATTATTCCGTCTCTAACATTTGGTTCGGTATCCTTGATCATCTTGGTCTCTGCTGCTGTCATCACCTCCTTCCCCATTATTATTTCCATCCGGGGTTTCCTTTGAAATGTCGTCCTCGAAGCATTTATTCTTTCGATATTTCTCGTTACTTTTATTATTCTTGCTTTAATATCGTCCATTTCTTTTCTCTTGTCTTGCTTGATCTTATTTGCTTTCGATTGCATCTGTGTATTATCAATCATAACTGATCTTTTCCTATCTCCGATCTCGTATTGCTCCTTTGGATGGTTGTGAATTTAGTCCCTTCCCATTTTAACATTGCTTTTATGTCTTTGGGGAAAAGGATGTGAGCATATATGTTTCTTTTAATAAGACGTTCTGTTTCTTACCATATAATTTACATTAACTAACTTTAAGTGGTGAACTTTCGTAGGTCATTTTCATCAGGTTGCTGCTGCCTTCGTCTTGTTTGGCGTCGATAGCTCCCATAATATTTGGATTGTTTTACCCTTCGTTTCTCTTTCTCTTGTTGTCGCATTCTGGTTATCAAATTTATGCGCTTGCCTGTCCTGGATCTTCAGTGCATAGTGTAGTACATTGTTTTCTCCATTGTCTTTTCTTTGAACGATGATCCTCGTTTTTAGTAGTTCTCTCAGAACTTTGTAGAGGCATCTGCTGCAATGCGAACATAAATGGTGTTTTGTCCTCTTCGTTGGGTAGTTTGAGGCGTTCCGCAGTCTGCATAAGTATTAGTCCGTTATCTTTGAGTGTTTCTGGTGTTGTACTGCAATACGTGTACAGGTCGTTCCTTTACATCTGCATATTGAATATCATAGGATCTCTCTTTAATGCGTCCATTTCTGGTGGGCTTCTAGCTCCTTTAGCATAATCCATTGAAAGATTTTCCGCTTGATTTTACTATCTCCAATCCATCCTTTCCTTCACCTTCTGGCATTATCTCTCTGAAGCTTTTTCTATTAATAATCCATCTTGTCTACCATTGTTTGGGTTCGCGTTTAGCGTAATTTTGATTCATCCGGGTTTCAGGTTCCTCTACGATATTATTTGCTGTCGCTTCTAATTTTCGACTCATCGTTAGTCGTTTATACTCAGCTGGTTGGTTCTTGTGAATCTATTTGCATACCTCCGATTCTCTGGTTCTCTGTATTGTTCTCGTACCGCTTTTAAGCATCTACTTACGTTCACGTAATAGGTCTGGTAGTGGGTTTGTTGACTAGTTTAACTCGCGCATTATTCTCCGTTTTTAACATACCCCCCAATTAACTTTCATAAGGTCTTTACGCATCTTTGTAATTTTCTGGCTACTGCCTGAATAATTTCTGGCGTTTGCTATTATTACCCAATCTCCAACCTGAAGTTATGCTCGCTGAACAACATCTCGCTTTATCATTTGTAATTCTTTGTAGCTCTCTTGAATTAAATCTAATATTATACCTGCTGTTTCCAGATCTCTGCATGTCGCTCTTTGAATCCTGTTACATAATCATCAATTTCCATATACTGTGATATTGGTGGTTGAATATCTAGGCTATTGGCAGTTACATTTCTCTGCGTACATTATTTGAATGGACTCATTTTTGTTGCTGAATGTATTACACTTCTATTAAGCATAAGCATATTTATGTATCTACCAATTATGGTGTCTCTTAACATATTTGACATCATTTCTATTAGTAATTTCCCGTTGAATCTCTCCGTTTGTCCGTTGCGTTTGTGGGTGATATGGCGAAGTTCCTTAGTTGTCGCAATTCTGAAAATAATTTGTACTCCTCTATTCATTTCGCTCATAAAGTTGGTCCTTGATCAGTTACGTAATCTGTTTGGGTGTTCCGTATCCTACAGCATTTTCCTCTACTAGGATTCTCGCTATTGGTTTCTGGCTTTTGATCTGGGTACTGCGAATGCTTCCGGGAATTTTATAATAATCTGTCACTACTAATATATAGATATTCACGTTGGTTCTGGTAATGGGTCCTACTAACACTCCATGCGATCATTGTCATGGTCTGTGGAATTGGCAAATTGGCTTAATGTGCTTCAATTTAACTTCCTGTGCTTTTTTCCTGGTTGCCATCATATAGACAACTTTTTTATCCATCCTTTACGTCTTCTTCCGATATTTGCCAATATATATTTTTCGACGTATCCTTGCTTCTGCTTTTTTGCTGACATGTGTCCCTCCAAGTTCCATCGTGATATTGCATTAGCAACTCTTTTGTCTAACTCTCTGGTAAGCACATAATCCGTTTTCTCGCCGTCCATAACAATAACCATCCCTTCTCCATCGGTATCCGGTGTCTGTTTTTCCATGTCTCTTTTATTTAACCTGTTGTTGTCGAAGGTTTTTCATATCGTTCGTTTCCATGAATTCAATTATATTTGTTTTAGCTCTCGTCTTTCTTTATGCTCTTTCTCAGTTTTGGGTGAAATCGATTATCTTCCGCGATGACCTGCCATATCCCTTACATCTTGATCCATAGTTTCCTCAAATACAAATCTTGACATGCGTCGCGTTAGCGTGGCTTTTCCTGATTTAAATTTTTAATATGGCGAGTATTTCTTGCAACTGCATTGCCCATCTCATTAATCTACTCGAGGCCTTCTTTGTGTTGTCCCAACCATCCCATGGTTGATGACTGTAGGAATATATCTCGTACCCCAAATAATAATATTGAATGTTTATAGCTTGGATTATCGCTAAATGCTTCTCTTTCAGTCACGGAGTAATTCTTTCATGTTTCTTGAACGTTCGATCATAATCATCCAATAACTCGTTCTCTTCTCGTCATCCATTGGTCCTAGAACTGGCTTCCAGATGCATATCCACTTGCGATCTGTTGCAATAAAAACGGTTTCTTAAATCTGGTGTACGAGTATTTTGTGCTGCTATCAGTTTATCTCTGATGTTTCAAGGCTGTTTGTGTTCCCTTTCCCCATATAAACGGGGTATCTTTTTGGTTAACCTCTTGGTATGGGTTTCGCATGGTTTGCATAATTCTGATGAATTCGATAATATCCAAACATAAGCCCTAAGAATTCTTGCATCTTGTGTGACTGTCTTTGGTGCAGGGCAATTCTTTATCTTTTCGATGTGTATCTTGATCTGTTCTTTGCCTTTTCGCCGACACAATGGTGTCCTAAGAAGGTGACTTTTCCTTTGCCCAATCCACATTTTGATTGTTCAATTTAATTTCCATTGTCTCAGTCGACGAATACAGTATCGGATATTTTAAATTGCTCGAAGTGCTAGAATAAATTAATAAATATCAGCTTTAAATATATACCATACCATTGTTTAATGGCCGTGAGTTACAAAATTCATACCATCTCGGAATGAACTGGTGCGTTAGTTAGTCCGAAAAGGCATTTTCTTAAATTGCAATATGGACCTTTTCAATTGTAACGCAGTTCTCTCTGTCCTCCTCTTGACCTTTATTTGCCAATAACCACTTTTAAATCTAGCGATGTAAAATAAGCTGCTCCGTGCAACGTTTGAACAATCTCGTTTTTTCATCTGGTAGCGGTATGTTCCGTTTGTTAACTGCGTTGATCCGTCGATAGTCTATAAGAAGCGTTGTTTTCCGTCTTTCTTCTTCCATGACACTGGGAATGCCATGCGAGCAACTGGCTTCATTACCCTGCGTCTACACTTCCTGCACTTCTTTTTTTCTCTTCTTGATTTTGAGCTTCTGCAAATCGATATGGCCGTAGTTATTGGGTGTATCGTCCCCGTTAATGTAATCGTAATGTTCGTTACGTCGCTTGTAACCGAATCTAAGTCCGATTCTGCAAATTATCTTAAAATTCCATTAGCAGTTTTTTCGTAGTTGTTCTTTTCGTTTCGTTTAGTAAGCGGACCTGTCGATTGTCCAATAGTTTTCCTCAGTCCCTGCATTTTTGTTGTTGAAGTTCAATGTCCATCCATTGGTGTTAATTTCCCAACGTTCGTTTTCAATAGATAACTTATTCCCTCGTCAAATTGTAAATTGTTGATTCTTTGAATTTCAACTGTTATCGTTTACATACACTTTTCTCTGGCTATGGCAGTTTCCTCTTTCTCAAATTTTGATTAGGTTCGAAAATCATTTCTCCTCTAGTTTCCTCGTTCACTTTACTAACAAATCATTTGTGTTGCGTCTGGCACTACTATTTCTCTGAGCCCCTCACTTCTGATTTCAAACATACAATTCGTCGGTTTAGATCTCTCGCTCCATTGATCCTAGTCTATTATTATCTCTTTTAGTAAATTCTGCATGAGATCTGTTCAATATACAATGCGCTAGTCCCGATGACCTGCTAAATACGTGTTGATGTTTCACATTTTATATTGCTATTTCGACCAGCATTTTTCCGATGACTGCTACCGATTCTTTGCTGCAAGTTATCAGTCATAGTTAGCCTTCTTCTATAACATGGCCACAACTTCCGGGTAAATTTTATTCCATTTTATTGCTGAGAATGTTTGCCCGTATCAATCATTCTTTATTTTCTACCCCAATTTATTTCTATGGTAACCGTAATGTTTGGTCCAGCTAACGTTGTAACAAGCTATAGTCGATCTGGATCCTGATCCCACATTCTTGATCTTTGGCTAGTTCTTGGCACTATCTGCCCAATTGGTTCGTATGGTACTGGATAACATATTTTCGTAATGTTGTTGTCGATGCTTGTATGGTAAGTGTCTTTCTACTGGCAATTTTCTTTCTACCGATGAATCGCCTGCATCTTTAGACATTCATAATACTGGTGTGGATGATTATAATGTCCACTATGTTTGTTTTCGACTTTCTCCCATTGTTTGAGTTCTCTTCGTAGCATCCATGCATTCCTCTTGGTTTCGTCGTTGTCCGATGCTACTATATCTCTGAAATTTATCCATCGTCTCCAGTTACTCGTTTTTGTCGTTTCATCTGGTTTTCTCCTCGCTTCTAGTCTCATCTATTGCTTTAAATTCTTCGTCCCGACCTCTCATCGTGCCGTTCATTTTTTGTCAAAATACCCTACTAATCTTTTTCATCTGTGGAAATCTTTGCCACGTGTCCTGTAATACCATTGTCTTTGCTAAAAGGTAAGAATCCAATTGGCCATTTTTTCCATTGATTTTTCTCATCTCTTTTATAGATATCGAAACATAGCTACTACATGTGTTAGATACCTTACGATTCTGAATGAATGTAGAATTATTCCTAAAAATTCCTGCCATCAATCTGTCGAAGATAAAACATCTTCCCACATGCTTCATCATATTTGCCTGTTGCCTGTGAAAATGGTCTGGTGATAGTACCAATCGAGTTGGTTTCTCTCCAAGTTGTTACCTCCCGTTATAGTTACAATGTGGATAATTTGCTTTGCCTTGTGCTGGAATAATAAATTCTCATGGCCGTTCCAGATCTTCGTTGGTATAATCCCGCTCTGTGATAAATCCACTGGTTTGATTCTGCTTCGGCTAGCCAATTCTGTTAGTCCAAATATTTTGGTGTGCTACTATTACGCGGTGGAAATTGTAACGCACTTTCCTTCTCTTATTTCGAATAAAGTCCATATACATACTGCCAACTGACACATGTTGGGTACAAATTTCTCTGGTATCATCTTGTTACTGGTGAGATGGCGAATCTGATTTTTCTTTATGCATTATCTCTAATCGTTTATGCATTATCTTCGGAATGTTGAATTCTCTGGCAATTTCGCAAATTGGCTTTTCGCATTTGTACTCGACCTAACTCTCCACGATTCTTTCCAAAATACTCCCTCTGGAAGTGGTAATAATGGAATTGCATTATCCCGGGTTGTGATGCCATGCCAATTATTGTTTTTATATTTTCGTTCAAGATACAGTCATTTTAACTAAGTCGTAGTATATTTCTCTGTTACTGCCAAATCCTTTATGATATAGGAAATCCATCTTGTTGTTTATAATACAGATATATATTTACATCTTTGGGGATCTTTTGCGCTTTTGCGTTGGTTTGCTTTCGCGATAAGATATTCCTTTATAAATTAGTAACTGGCTTACCATTTCGTCACATTGCCTCACCCCCGTCCTTTTATATAATCCTCAATCTCCGATTGTAAGTATCTGTTGATATACTACTGTTGGTGTGACCTCTGATCCGATAGTTTGGTTTGTTGGTTTTCGATTCTCCGGTCTTCGTAATTTCCATCTAATGCGCTTTTGCGTGTTAGTTTCTGTCTCTCTGTGCACTTGTCCTTGCACTTCATCAAATATTGCACTTCAATAAGGTGAGTCTAACAAAGTTCTGGACCTGGCGTGATTACGATCGTTGACATTCCGTATTGCATGATCTATCTGTTGTAGACATTGAGGGTACTTCTTTCATTGCTTGTGTATCGGACGAAATATCCTTGGTATTTCTCCACTTTACTTGATAACTTTCAATCCAACTACTCCTTTTGACTAAACTGATTCAATAGGGTGTCTCTCTCCTGACATGTTCCTTCTCCAGCGTTATTCTTCCCGCAGCGTATAACTCGGGTATTTTATTTTCCTTCCCGCTGCTACATTCACTCTTCCCCGCTATGAATACGTCCTGTCGTGAATCCTTCTTCACATTCGCTCCGCGTTACAGAAACCACTGTTGTTTCCGTTCCAGCTTCTATAATTGTTGAGTGTGAGTGATGTCCGCAATGAAATGCTACGATTTTCCTTGTTACTGAACATGCTCCTTGATTCCGTTTTTATAAAGTCTACCTCTGGTATATCATTAACGCATACTGCTGTAGCTGTTTGTCTGTAATCTTCGGGGTTCCAGCTTTGCACTCTCTGTTCTTTTAGTGAGTATTTATCACCCATCTTTATGTGTCACATCATATACTACAAACGGTCTACTCTTTCACGCACATATCCAGATGAGTATTGTAGGATTATCGTATTATCCTTTTCCTAGCGTTTTGCGATCGCTTCATTAATCGTTGTTTCGAATTCCGTTAATAACCTTTTAACTTTGCTTGCATCATCTCGGTTTGATCGTCTTTACTTACCAAATTTATAAAAGATTGCCATCCATCCTTGAGTCAGGATGAATGGTTCGATTACTTCCTGATAATGTCTGTTATCGCAAATTCATATCCGTATGGGATTGGTATCTTGGAGTTCGCTCTGAAATCACTATCGTAATTGTACATCAGATAAGCCATCCCTACCAAATATCTATTTGATCGTCAGAATCGTTTAGTTAAATGCATTTATTATCAACAGTAATTCCTCTGGATCTCTGGTTGGGTCGTACCTTGTGTCCATAATTTTATTTATTATGGTTTTATTGCTGCCAAGCTGTTCGCTTTCTGCTCCGTATTATTGGAGCTTCAAATTTCTTACTTCTGGATTGCTAATCCCAGCATACAGTTACAATCTGTTGAATCCATTTTGCTCCTTGTTCTTGACCTTCAGTTTTCCTGTAACTGCTTCGTTACTTGACTAACTGTTCAATTTCGTTGTCATTGATC